>JAHBBA010000864.1:0-71488 GCA_018806925.1 Skeletonema costatum | reverse complement strand
AAGGATTTGATTAAAAATTAATGATGATAAAAGGTACCCCCAAAAAAAAAAAAGTATCACCACAAAAGAAATGGAGAAGATACACGAGCGGAAAATAAAGATGGGGCGACAAGGCATAAAAAAGGGTGAGGAAAAGGGGAGGAGGAGGGGGGGGGAAAAAGGGGGAGAAGGAGAGAGAAAAGGCAGGGAGGATCGGGCGGGTCGGCAGAAGGAAAGGAGATAAGGAGGGGATAGGGGAAAAAGGGGGAAAGGGAGGGAGCGTAGAGGTTTTTACGGGCCTTGACGATCCAGTGTTCGGGTACGAATGCGTATTACCAAGCGCGAGATGCCTTGGGAGTTTGCGTCATCCATGGTCAGAAATGACGCTGTGACTCGGCACTGGCCGAGTGTCCATGAGTTTTTTCTCTTAAGGATAGTTGGATTCGTTGAGTTGCGAGAGAACGTCCAACATTAGTTACCAGAGGTCAAGGGCATATCCTTTGAGAAGTCTCTATCTTGGCCTTCTCTTCACTTGTATGAGCAATGATCATGTAGCTATGCTGCCTGTTACATCAATATGCTCACAACAAAGGCTACTGGGAAGGTCATGTAATCCGTGGAATCTGCTACCAAGACTCGCTACGGTATCGTCCCCCCCCCTCCACGTTGGTCTACATTCTATCTGTAGGCAATAGTTTCGCATCTATTTCAGTGGCAGCGTTTGAGCAAGCCTGCTGCTAAAGTGGGACGCAGGTCACCATTATCGATTTACAGGTTTGCCTGACCATAATTCATCAATTTGTCAACTCAACCTGTCAAACTTTATTACTGGGGATGCTGGCCGTATCACCCTCTGACTCAAAGATGAGGGACATATAAATTCACACCTGTGCTTATCGGGGACGTGTTCAAAGTTATGGAGTAGTATTGGTATGCAACCACAATCAATGGCGGTCACACCGGCCGGACCATCATTCTTTGTAGCTACAAACATATGACGAAGGACATAGTGTGCTCATCCGGTATAAGCAAGCTGGGGCGAACGGCAGATGAGCAAGTTTGGTATTATGGAGATCCGGAATATGGAAGATCTGTCGTTGGAAAACGGGGGCGGCGGAAGATGGTACAAAGAATGACGCAGGGTGAAGAAAATGGTAGGCGAACACTTGATTCGGAGAGAAGCTTGGATGGTGAACCAAAGCGTTTTTCGCTTGCAGTAGACATTATTTAGGCAAGACTGAGGATGTATGGGCTTGCTAACGTTTCGTCTCAAGCCAATAAGACCATGATGGCGTCAGAATACGGCGTTGAGTAAGTGTCGCAATCACATGTGGCGCTCGTCTGACAGTATAGATTGGTCATAGTTTCATGACATTTTTTTGAACACTTAATGCGACTTGTACTTTAGCTGATTTTTGGGGGGGGGGGGCCACAAGAGGGGCTTGGTCATTAAGCGGGCAAGAAAGGATTATGACCTGATATGGAGAGTCAGTAGCCTCGTCAGGGGGGTTGGTAACTGAGAAGCCAAAGAGAGCCAGGAGTGCTAATGGAGCAGTTTTCAGCCGTTCATACAAAAGTTTGAAAGGGGGGCGGCTACGCAACATAAATCCATGTCCCACTTCAATGGTCAAGGTTGTGAGGCTGGTGTGCGCGCGGGGACACGTGCTCGTTGATATGTGATAGAAGTTTCTTATTCACCCGTGAGAGTGCAGGGCAGGCTTTGATTCAATTTGGTCATCGTGGTGAGGAACAGTGAAAAAAGAAGGGGGGGGGGGGACTTTCCCATGGAAACTATTCCAAAGAGTATCGGCAAGTCCTTAATGGAGGCAGAGCGAATAGCGTGGCGCTGCGATGGCAGAAGTGTGCGCTCCTCAACAGAGGGGCTGGATTTTTTTTTTTTTTCCATCCGTGAGGCAAGAGGTGTGTTGTAGATTACATCTTCTCGTGGGAAAAAAGGGGAAAAGCGAAGGAGGGAGGGGATAGAAGGTTTGCCGATTTATTGAATATTGATGAACGACTCATGAGGGATCACTACTATACTCCTGAAGATCTCGCTGGTGACGTAGTGAGCTACCACCACCTCACGATCGTGTTGTGGGAGGCTATGCAGGCTATTCCGCTACGAATCCTGGTAGATGGAATACTACCTGGTTCCCATCATGACTATCACATTACCCTTCGGTTGGATCTCGTTCCCAGCCAGTAGGCGATTCGCTTCAGTGGCTGGCTATATTTAGCGGGAATCAAAAACAGGAGAAGGAGATGTTGTAGAGAGATGGAGGCCGTTTCAAAGTCATCAGGAATTAGATGCCGACAAAGCGACGTCGGAAGGAGGAGAGACTACCTTTCGCCGTGCCATTACTACTGAGAATCATGATGGGATCAAGATCCAATAGCACAGTCTGGAAAGTTGGCTCGGGTCAGTCGAGTGATCGTGAGATGTGCTCGGATGTCTTCCGGATGGTAACATGGATGATCTGATGAGGTGGGTGCTGTGGAGTCTCGGTCGAGACCGGTGTGAGAAGGTAGATAAAGTGTGAATGATCTTGGCGAACACTTTGTTTGTGTGGTGTGAAGAGCGAATCTCTGAAGGTCATCAATTGAGTCATGTTATATGAATGAAGGGCAAAAGTAAGTTAGTGTTGTCTGTGTCATACCGAAATCTCTCTCAACACAAAATACACAACATGTTGTCTACAGGAGGAGAGGAGTTGATGTATTGGAATCATGAGAGTGTCTAATATGCGGAAGAGGGGTTACAAACACTCTTTGATGTATACAGTATACTAGTGCGACCGCGGTGTGCAACGATCACTTTTGTCCTACATTAACATGACCTCAATGATGATTGGATCCCAAACAAAGATGTTCGCAAGGATATTTCACACCACCTTTATCTACCTGTCTCACCTAGCATGTTGGCTCAGATCATTCCATGTTACCATGTTATCCGGCAATGACATTGTAGAACATGACCGCTTTTCCAGACTGTGGTTTGAATCTTGATCCCATCATGATTCTCCAGTAGTCAATTGGCACGGGGAAAGGTAGTCTCATCCTCCTTCGAGTGCTTTGTCTCGTCATTAATTCCTGATGACTTTTGAACGGACTCCATTCTCTACAAACATCTCCTTCTCCTGTTAAATATAGCAGCCACTGAAGCGAATCGCCTTGGCTGGTAACCGAGATCCAACCGAAGGGAATGTGAAGATTCATGATGGGCAGTGTGTATCCATCTCCAGGATCGTAGCGTTAATAGCTGCATAGCCTCCACAACACGATCGGTGAGTTGGTGGTAGCTCTACGTCACCAGCGAGATCTTCAAGGAGTATAGTGATCCCTCATGAGTCGTTCATCAAGATTCAATAAATCGGCAACTCGACGGAAGATTGTATCTACAACCACATCTTGCTCACGATGAATCACAGCCCCCTTGTTGAGGAGCGCACATTCTGCCCATCGGCATCGCCCGTACAGCATTCTCTCTGCCTCCATTAGGACTTGCCGATACTCTTCGATAGTTCCATGGGAACATTCCCTGTCTCACCAGATGCCAAATTGATCAAGTGCTGCACTTCCACGGGTGATAAGAACTTCTTCACTTCAACGACACGTGGTGCCACAGCTCACGAACCTTGACATTGAGTGTGACATGGATTTATTGTTGTCGCTATCGTCCGCTCCCCCTTTCAATACTTGTTGACTGAAACTGCTCCATTGCCACTGGAGTCCTCTGACTCTCCATATCAGGTTCATTAATCTTGCTTGGTTAATGACTGCAAGCTCTTGTGGCAAAATCAGGTGAAAGTACAAGTGATTAGTGTCAAAAGTATGAACTTTTGACCATATATACTCAGCGGGTCCCACATGTGATTGGACATCTTTCTCCCAACGCCGATATTCGAGCCATCATGGTATGGTTGAAGGAAGTTAGCAGGCAAGACCATATCATCAAGATTCTATTGTCTTGACTTAAAATAAATCTCTGGAAAAAGCTTTGGTTCATCCATCCAAGCTTCTCTACCGAATCGTTGTTTCGCGCGTCCATTTTTTATCCTTGGTCATTTTTGTCCATCTCCTCCGCCCGTTTTTCCAACGGACAGATCTTCCAAATGGATCATAATACCAAACTTGCTCATCTGCCGTTGCAGTATACCGATTGAGCACATTGTCCTTGTCATATGTTGTAGCTACAAAGAATTGATGTCCGGGGTGTGACGCTGTACCAATACTCTCCATACTTTGAACAGTCCCGATAAGCACAGTGTGCATTTGTCCCTCTCTTGGTCCAGAGGTGATACGGCCAGCATCCCAGTAAAGTTTGACAGGTTGAGTTGACAAATTGATGAATTTGGTAGCAAAACCTGTAAATGATAATGGTGCTGGTCCCACTTTAGCAGCAGGCTTGCCAAACGCTGCCACTGAATGAGATGGAAACTTGCTACGATAGAATGTAGACACGTGAGGACGAACGTATGCCTTGGTAGTTCCACGGATAGACCTTCCAGTAGCTTTGTTGAGAGCATATTGATGTAACAGGCATGCATGCTCATTGTCAACAAGTGAAGAAGGCAGATGAGACTCAAGGATATGCTTGACCTGGTCTAATGTTGGTTCCTCGCCACTCAACAAATCAATATCCTTGAGAATCACATCGGATCCATAACTTCCCTAAAAAGCTCAGCTGCAGGATCTTCGTAGACCATGGATGACTCAACTCCCAACGCATCCGCGAGGTAATACGAATGTAGTACACGAACACTTGGATCCAAGGCAAGTAAAAACTCTACATCCTCCAAATTATTGCTTGAAGTGGAAGTGCTATCATCTACAGCAGCAGTAATAGCAGGAGAGGTGATCAGATGAGCAACAGGACAAAATGATAGACCATCAGTACGACGATATTCCCGTGCCCTTTCATGTCCACCACTTTTACGAGCGTACTGATGATCTTCTTTGATATATCCCTCCATTGCTTTCTCTGATGCCATCTTACGTTGATGAGTCGGAATGTAATTCATGGATGGTGCAGCATACGGAGCAGCAGCAGCATTGTTACTAACAATGGTGTTTTCGTTCTTGTTGCCACCAAACCGTTTCATGAGTATCTCCCAATCATTTCTCATTTCCTCCCTCCATGTCATGTAGCCACCATTGATATGCATATGGGTCACTAATGCAGCAATAATGGCTACACCGATTGCGACAAAGTGTTGCTTGAAGTCATTAGTGATCTTATGATTGGTGTTGGAAGAACAGTCCTCGTCGTTATCTTCTTCTTCCTCGTAATCTTCATCCTCTCCTGCCGACGATGCGTAGGAGTAATCATCTTCTCCGCCGTATTCCTCCTCATTTTGTTCACTGTAGACTGTCTCGTAGGAGCTGCTGGTCATTTTGAGGCTCATCGTTTGATGGATTTGGTGGTCCATCGTGGTGTCATGATCAAGTGGATGCATCAATCTTCTATAAGAGTGTCAAATGGGAAATGAAGACATCGCTTGATCGGCAGGGCAACGGCTCGCCGTTGCAATTTGCAATTTTGAATTTCGTTCACAAAAGGAGACGCAAGGAGAGAGGAAAGGGGAAAGGAATCTCATCGCACAAAAAAGCGGTGTGCGGTGTGCTCCATGACCATGACTAGCCGGCCCCCCATTGACAGCTAATATGCAACTCTTCTGTAACGCTAAGACTTCGGAAATTGACAGAGTAGTCACTGCTGGTCAGTCAGGTATTTAATTTTTTCATCTTCTGAAATATTCTCAGCAACACTTGATACTTAGAGCACAGGTGTACGATATAATGCCGCCTCCGCCACCCAACTTCCTTCCAGCAGCTGTACGTCGCAATCGTCGTCCTCTCGATCCAACAAGACATTTGCAATCGCGTGAGCTATGGAATAAAGTACGCTTTCATGCCTCAGCAAAAAATATTGATGGTAGCAATAATAACAAATCAGCCTCCTCCTCGTGGTTATACTACATAGCACTCATCCAAGCAATTCTCTACGAAATTCAACCATTTCGAATCAAACCATGCTATCATCGCCTCATCATATTCCTACGAGAAGAAGATGGGTTGCGTCATGCACTAACTACCAGTGTGAACAAAACAATACATATGCTTGGCTCGATACAGAAATTATGTCGGCTCGTTTACAATTTGCTCCGTCAATATGGTAACGTGCAATCCATCCAACAACATTAAACATACCATTGGAAAAGCAACTCTCACCTTGATCGGATTGAAATTATACCATCGAACACTTCTCTATCTACACGAGTTACTTCATGCTGGGCCGATACTCGTCATTCTTACATTATTCACACTCCTCTACACAATTGGATTGGGTGATAACACCGGTGCGAACAGTGGGGTACCATCTGCATACAGTGTGTTTAATCGGGGTATGCGTCGGATATTGGGTACGGTGGATGCCGAAGATTTGGCACGGCAATATGCTGGAGGGGCGGCTGCTGCTGCGATGGGTGGAGGGAATGATAATGTAAATCGACGTGATGGTGGGTGGGGTGGAATTTGGGTACCACACTATGATGATGATGATTCAAATGGGGAAGATGAGGATGATGAGAATCGTTTGAGGAATGAACGAAGGAGGCAACGACGGTTGGAACGATTGCAACAGAGGAATAATCACGACAGATGATGCTAACGATCACAACAACAACGATGACAATGTTAATGAGCAGGTGAATAACGATGTAGATGATGATCTCAATGATGATATAGCAAATGATTCATCAACTCAAGCAGATGAAAACGCATCAGAAACCAATACAGGTGGTGCAAGAAAAACAGGAAAGAAAGCTAGGCGGCGGAACTTGGAGTTGCGAAGAGAAATGCAACGGCAAAGACAGGCGGCTGCTGCAAATGGGTTTGGAAGAGGAAATGGAGATGATGAAGTGGCGATGGATCACCTAATCGGTGAAGTTGCTGACTAAAATCTAAAGCCAAAGAAACTCAATGTCAACCTAACACAGTTCGACCAACAAATGAACAATACCCACAAGACCTGCTCGACTTCGAAGACACACAAATAAATCATGAGGATTAACCTAACAAGAAGAGGCAATGAAACCACCATAAACCACCAATAAAAACTAGCCAGTACGCCTCAAACGCATAAAAAGGTAATACTTACGATAAAATGAAACTGCTAGATATCCTTAATCACTATTCTCAAAGCGTTAATACGATATGGTGTTAGAGAGTAGTGCTGCCGGTCATGCCAGATTGGACCTAATCAGGTCACCTACGAGGCAGCAGCATGGCCGATACACATATAAAGAACTTGAGTAGTGGCATATATCCTTCTATACTATTGTAACCAATGATAATGGGCCACTACAAGCAGTTGATTGCGACATTCACAGCGTTGGATACGATATGATGCTAGAGTGTTGCTCACGGCAATCCCGAATTTGGCCTCATCAGGTCACCTACGACGCTGTAGCATGGCTGATGCAGATATAAAGAGTTATAGAAGCATCTTTTCCACGGCTCAAGCATTTGTTGGTCGTATCGGCGTCGCGTCGCTACAACGTCCAAGTGACCTGATGAGGCCGCCCGGCCGACGGCCATATCGTATCTCACGCTGTGAATATGACAATCAACTGCTTCCAGTGACCCATAACAGTTGGCCATGATAGTATAGAAGCATCTTTTTCACGGCTCAAGCACTATCGTAACCAATCATAATGGGCCACTACAAGCAGCTGATTGCTTCATTCACAGCGTTAAATACGATATGGTGCTAGAGTGTTGCTAGCGGCCATCCCAAATTGGACCTCATCAGGTCACCTACGAGGATTCAGCATGGCTGATACACATCTAAAGAGCTTGAGTAGTGGTATATATCCTTCTTTACTATCGTAACCAATCATAATGGGCCATTAGAAGCAGCTGATTGCTCAATTCATTGCGTGAGATACGATGTGGCTGTCAACAGAGGTGTTGGCGGCCGTCCACATAGGACCCTCATCAGCTGAGCGACGCTGTTACACGGCCACCTAAAATATCTTGAGTAGTGGAATATATACTTCTATATGGTACTATCATTTCTTACTATAATGGGACATTAGAAGCTGCTGATTGCCATATTCACAGCGTTAGGTATATCTGGTGGCCGTCTTAATTCAACTTCATCAGGTCACCTATGAGGTTTTAACAAGTCAATCTAGGCATGAAAAATGTCCAACCTTTCATGGTTTACCTCAAACTCTTCTATTCTGTCATTGCCTGAGGTTGTTAAGTGATACTTCCATGTTGGGACGTTTAGTGTGACTCCTGGTCTATCTAATGTATGAGTTGGATAGTGTACTTGTACATTGTCATTCTTTTGTTGTGCAAGTAAAGCAGCCAGTTGAGAATAGGTACTGCTGGTTGTTGGTATGATAAAGTGAGCGTTTGATAGCACGCAAAAGGCATCGATATTGTCTGAACCCGTTTGAACTACTGCGTTAAATTCTTGAACCAAACTCTTGACAATGTCAGATTCAACAGATCGAGGCTGGCAAACAACAATAACCTTTGGCTGGTCGCTTTGAGAGTATTGTTGAATGATGTCACGGTAAACGCCAACTTGCAAATTCTTGTTTTTGTCTTCATCATCTGGTAAAAAGTCTCGAATATGAATTACTATTGCATCATTTCCAGGAGGCGGTGTAGTGCAACACGAAGGATCGATGTGCAGCCACTGACTGATATCGTCCATACGTCCATCCATCCAACGATAATTGATGAAGAATGCATTCAAATCTAAGACACGCACCTGAGGCTTATCATTCAAGATTGACAACACGTTGCTAGGTTCAATAACTTCTTCCCTCTCATTGTGATATTCTTCGTGGTCAATCACCAACGCTTTTTGGCCAAAGGTTTTGATCCATTCTACCTTCACATCGTTAGCATCTGACTGATCGGAGAAGATATTATTGTGTTCTGAATCTTCAAGTTCAAGGTCATTGAAAGTCACAGCATCAAAGATGCGATGAACATCCTGATTCACACCAATCTGTTGAATTAGCTTCAATAGTTGAGTCTTGTCCCCCGAGCGATTATTATTCTTTGCTAGTGCGTTTGGAAAGCATCTATCTGTTTGCGGGGTAGGAAATGCAGTGTTCCAACTACTTCGATACACTACATGCCAAGAGCAACCTAGCTGTGAGGCCAGCATTTTTGCAAACGCTACTTCGAACAAATTATTCGCCAAAAGGCCAAGCAAGTTGACAATGATGACACCGCCACCACTTGAATCAGATTGATGAGTACAACTATCGTCTAAGTCAGTGGATGAAGTCACCGCAGTCTCCACAGTTTCAATTTTTGTTGGTTTTATACCTCCTTTAATGGCCCTCTTTTCATCCAACAGCTTTGCTAGCTCCTCCTCACTATGAAGATACTTTTCGTTGAACACTTGTTTTCGATCGTCTACTCTAAACCGTGTGACACGTTTATCACCGGCATTGGCAGCCATGTGCGTCCAAATGTAGTCAGAGAGGCCACTGTGCCCGTGCACGAACGAGGAACAATCCTGCGCCAATTCAAAAGTGGCCATTAGCACAATGAGTTCCAGTGCAGGATTTAAAGATGGAGTTTGATTCTCCCAGCCACCGCTACTTCCACTATGGCGTGGACGGTCAATGTACTTCCATCGTAGGTTGGGGTAGAACTCGTGTGCTTCGTTGACTGCATTATCATCATCCGTCAGCAAGAATATTGTGTGATTTGGATCGTTCAGCTTCTCCTTTGGAATGAGTTTCACATAGTCCGCGATGGGATGGTATTTTCTTGCATGCTGTTCGTGAAAAATGATATCAGCACGTCGAACGTGAAGAACTGAACAATCTGACTCGGGTCCATGCTTCATCCGGAATTTGTGCTTAAAATCAAACACCGCTCGACGCAACCACAATTGCTTCCTCGTCATGAATTGATATGCATAGTAGCCCCTTTCATGCCAAATCTCCACCTGATCAAGGATTTTTTCTGTTGTTATTCTCTCCACTTTGGTCCCAGTGCATTCTTCAATCGTCATACCGAACTCTGTCGGTGTAAAGCCACATATATCGTCTAAACTCCCACAGGAATGATACGGCAGAAAGTAACACGTCAAATCTGCCTGACTGCATGTAATGTGGCTATTATCCTTTTTGACTGCGGCATAATGCCAAGGGGCAGCCATGACTAATGGTACATGAAAATTGTTTGTTGCATCAATGAGACCTTCTTGTACATTGAGGAAGTCAGCCGACCAACCCGAGGACCACATTGATCTATAATGCACCTTATCACACGAAGATCTAAATTGATTGTTGTAATATCTCCAAAAGTCATTGACGAGATTGGATCTACGATCATTTGGACAAGGAAATGAAGTGCTCCCTTTCTCACAATACGGCTCTATGCAAAACATGTCTTCTGTCTCGTTTGTTATAATCCAGTTGGGGTGATGAGTATACCATTCATCGAAAGGTTGGAGTGTACGATTGGCTGCGTCTACGGATGACCAACGCTGACAAAAGGGCGAAGAGATGTCATCTCGAATGACAGTTCCAGGAGGTAGTGCTGTCGTCGTAGATGACCAACGGTTAGCATTATTGGTAGCAGTCATCACATTTTTATTATTGATATTGCCTTCTTTCAGCTTCGGTGCATCATCATAGACTGAAGTTGGTGGGGGTAAAATCTCCAGCTGACCATGCAGAAGAAGAAATGGCAGCAAAGAAAGAAGTCCTGCCATGAGAAGTAGAATGCCCATCAGGTGGTGATTCCTTAGACCACCGCCGCCACCGCCACCGCTGCGTTCAGTCGCCATGGCTGTTTTTCTGTTTCCTCGTCTTAGCGTCTAGCGTCACATAACAGATCGCTAACAGATTTTGATTCAGATTTTCGCCTTCACTGCTGACCCACCTCACTACGTAGGAATTGGTAGATAAATTGGCGCTCCAGATCATCTTGTGTCCATCGTAGTGTTTTTTCTTCTGCTTCCGTCATTGTAGCAGACTGCTCCAGTGTGTAGATCAATCACCGACGCCACCAACCTCTTCATCATGTCTGATCTGCCCGACATCTCGTCCATGAAGCTGTCCGAGCTCAAATCTGAGCTCAAATCGTACGGAATTGACTCATCAACATTTGCAGAAAAATCCGAGTTCACATCAGCCCTACAAAATGCTCGCAACACCATGCCGCGGCCAAGCACAACCTATCGTGAGGTGGAACAACCAAAGCCAGAGAGAGAGGAAAAGAAGTCAAGCAGCAGTAGCAGAAAACCATCATCGTCATCTCAACGAACGAGCGGTAGCAGCTCATCGTCTTCTCGTCGACCAGCTCCTACACCAGCCCCTACTGCCGCAGCACCAGCACCGCCAACAACAAACCCCATCAACATTAAAAAACTTACAGCCATGCGCTCACCAGTAACAGCCTTTCAACAAATCAAAGAACACCCCTCCCAAAATATCATCGGCGAACGCAACAATTCCTTCTTACCCGGATCACCATTCTCCTTCTCTCTTCACGGGAGTGTCCAAGAATCCGACTCGGCCATCATTCGTATACCCGATGGAGTGTGTCTCAAAATAAATTGTGCATCAGTCCAACGAAAGGCGATGGATGAATACTTGAAACAAAAGGGGAGTATTGGTGTGTCACTTAGATTGTCTTCGGAGGAGAATCCGGAAATGTTGCCGATATGGACGTTTGCGAGGGATCGAAGTTCGGGGTATACCATGTCTGGGTTGGGGTTGAGGGTTTGTGGACCGAGAACTGTTAGGTTGTTGGCGTTTATGGAGATGGGTTATAGGAGTGGACAGAGTGTGGATGTGCATGTGTTTGGAAGTGTTTCGTTGAACAAAGATGCATTTGATTGAACATGAGAGATGGATTGGAGATAGACATGGATTATTATTCATTGTCTCTCGTGGAAGATGTTATTAACAACCTACCTCTTCAAACTTAATAAATGCCCTATGTTATCATTTGCTGGTAGATCCATGATGCTAAGGCAGTCAGTCCTTTCGAAACAAAACGCTCAGATTGTGTGCTGGCATCTCAATATACGAATCAAATGTTATTCCTTCCTTCTTTGCTACTTCAATCACATCCTCTAAATTACGTACTCCCCATCGAGAGTCACGCGATTTGAGTGATCTATCAAAGTTGAGATTCGATTCAACTGCAGTACCTCCTATTTTATAGGGGCCATAGCAAAGGAGCATCCCTCCCTTTCGTAGAGTCTTACCAGCGCATTTCATTAAACCTATCGTTGCCTCCCATGGTGCAATATGTATCATATTGATGCAAGTCACCAAATCAAAGTAGTTGTGATATTGACTGTAGTCAGCCTCTATTCCACCGACACCACTATTATTTGCACCAGCATCACCTTTGTCTCTATGACCATCATTGCAGGCTGTCCCTCCCGCCTTTCCCAGTATCCATCCATTGGCTGGACGAATGGAGTCAGCTAAATTGTCTCTTTCAACACGTGCATCAATTGACAGTCTTGCTTCCAAGTCTGGATCGGATGGATGCCATTCTATACTCATGCCATCGGCGAGTGCCGTCGAGGCAAAATATGTGCTATGTACACCACATCCTGCGGCTAGTTCCAGCACCCGAATTTTATTGTTGTCATTATTTTCCATCAGAGTTGGAAACACTTTTGATCCTAGCACCATATCATATATTGGACCCTTATTGCGCTCAGCAGACGGTGATTCTAGAATCGCTGCAATCTGCGATGATGATGACATCTGGTTGAAAAGCAAGGGCGTCAGTCTTCGAAATTTCGGCAAGAATGCAGCAGCAGATGATGTTGTCGCCTGTACTATGAAGAAGGATGACAGAAGCTTTGCCATTTGGATTGCATCACCTCGCCTCCACCTGCTACTGATTACTTCGGTGGTGGTAGAAGATGATGTGTATGTGATGATGTTGTGTCGTTGTAGAATTTTTATGATTAGAGTGAGGATGGTGTGACACTCTTTTTAGCGAATCCTTGCCGCCGATAAAATGGAAAATCAAAATTCAAACTTATCAACCTCAACGAACCACATAATATTATGCATTATGTATGATTTTAATGGTTGGCGTTAGCTTTTGACTTTCTATTCGAAGAATGATCCATAGAAGTTACTTTAATTAACTTGTGCCTCTGAAATATAACAAACATGAAACTTCTACGCCCACAACTTCTTGTGCTACTCCACGCCAGTATGGGCGCTTCAGAGTGGGATGTATTTGGCCAGAGCGAAGGCGTTGCAGAAGATGGAGCCGATCCAACATATCAACCAACAACAGCTCAAGGGCCAAATGCAGGAGACGACGCAACATACCAGCCAACAACTGATACCTACATTCCAACAATCATGCCCACGCCAGTGCCGAAAACAGCAGATGAGAATAATTTGCTAGCTGCTGAAGGAGACCCAACATACGAGCCAACAGCAGCTGACACCTATATGCCAACTGCTGAGCCAACTATGTACCCAACATATCTCCCGACAATTTTGCCTACTACAAACAAGGCTGTAGTACTTTCGACGGCACCGACAATAGATGATGCGACAAATTTTCCAACTGCTTTGCCAACAATGTTCCCAACATATTTTCCAACAAATATACCTACTGCAACGAAGGTTACATCATTAGAGCTAGATAACAACTTACCGACTGTGTATGATGGGTTAGCTGACGAAGTAACGAACATTTCAAAAGATAGCGATGTTGACACGGAGACAACAGCCCTCTACGCATCGGCCGTGTCTCAATCTCAACCGAAAGTTTCAAGTGAGCCGAATGGTAGAGGGATTGCGATTGCGGCTGGAATATTCTTACCAATGTTGATCTTGGTAGCCTATGGATTCGGTGTTTATAGGAGGAACCGTATTGACGAAAGGGAAGACATTACCGAGCAGGCTGACCAAGAACAAAATGACAGCTCTGGACAGCTTGAAGATGTTGAATTGGTGTAGCCAATCGAAGAATTTTGACACAATATCAGGTTGTCAAACACATTTACTAGGATTAGACAATTAGGCAATCTTTCTTGCAATAAATTGTATCAAAGTTCTTCCATGATCTCCATCTTGACAAATATCATCCTTCAAAATAGACCATTTCTCACCATCACTTTTATTTCCAAACAAAGTACTCAGCTCATCACGGTCCAAAACATTTGATACTTTCGGATGGTCAAAGTTCCATTCGGCTGTCTGTGTTGGTTTGCAAAAATGACTCATTGCCATTATTGTTCCAATAGGTAGATAGAGAGAAGGAGACTTGTGATCTACGTTCTTGATGCTTGATGCAGAGCTCGCGATATATGATAACAACTTTCGATTGAGGAATCGTATGGCGTAAATACACAAAACTGCAGTTTGGCTCTTCTCGCTCTTGGTTGCCTGATCTACGAAAGTCGTGTTTGTGAAGCAATCGTTGACTAAATCCAATTTATTCAGATTCAACAAATGAGAGGTTGTTATATCATCTATCCTGCGGTTTCTCCACAGCGGCTCACATCTTCTTGCACTCCCTTTGTGATTATCAATACCCACAAAATGAAGTGGAAATTGATTGGAGTGGAGTTTGTTCTGTTCCTTAGTTTGCTGTTGTTGTATTGAATTATGATAAAAGGCCTTTGTCTCCTCCGCAAGATAGCAGACATCTCTACCGGCACCGCTGCCAAGATCAAATACTGTACATGGAATACGTTGATGGTTGTATTCTGTTTTGCTTATCCAATCTTTCAGTAATGGTAGTATCCCAGAAGACACTAAAGGATCGGGTTTCCATAATCTTGGAAGCGCGCGGAACGAAAGTGCATCGCCTTTACTTTCATAGCTTGCGTAGGTATTCCGTTTAATATAGTTCAAAATTCCCTCTTCATTCCACAAATCTTCACTCTCCAAGATCACTTGGCGCACTAACCACGGTTTTCGACTCTGTTGTGTTGCTGAGCTCTTGGATGCAAAGAATAAATTGTGAATACTACACTGTGAATTGCATGATAAAAACAGATCGGTGTAGGCGCTCGGAACAAGAATGGCAAATTCTACATGCCGTGGTGGGAGCTCACACGATCTTTCTCCTGATAGTAATGTTTCAAGAGGCAGATTCACAATTAGGGGTGTTGCATCGTCGGTGTGGAGATGTGTTTCGTCGAATTCTTCATAGGTACGTAGGTCTACCAGTGGAAGTATATCATTAGTTTCATTAGTGCTGCTGCTAATGCTGTTGTTGTTGTTGCTATCGATGACACTGCTCGACCATCCATCAAGCCATCGTGTAATGGTGACAATTTCATAGCCATTTGATGATGGTGACGAATGAGATGACGCAGCCATCGCTGTAGATATGGCCGAATCGTCTCTCTTTCTCTTACAACTAACCACCTCTTTCCGCCACTTCCATGGTACTATCCTGTTGCCTCTGTCGCTAGTAAAAATGCCCGATGATAGCGATGCTACCATATGCATGGACAAGATGCTACATCGGATTTTGAATTTTTGTGGCTTTGTGTTTCCCGCCAAAAAGGGTTTTTTGCTGAGGGAACAGAATTCCGCGAACGACGTTTGAGGTCGGTGCGTTGTGTCCGCCCCATACCCACAAGCCTACTTGCCGAGAGCAGCAAAGGCACCTCTCTCTGTTCGGAGGCACTCTTCCCGTGCTCGATTTGTCCACAGCAGCAAGGTGAAGGCTACCAACGACACCATCAATGATTGAGGTTGCTGATGATGAAGTGAGTCATCCTGTTGATGATGAGGAAAACAAATTATCATCCAGCAAAAGCTATCGCCGCACTATCCAGCTAGTTGAATTATCACTCGAGAACATATCCTACGCACCGATCAATACAGCTCTAAAGAAGAAGGGCAAGAGGAAAACAATTTTATCAAACGTTTCGACTACCATATCTCCATATGAGCTCTCTGCTTGGATGGGTCCTAGTGGGTCTGGGAAGACATCGCTCTTATCTGTTTCAGCAGGACTCCTTACAGACCCAGCTAGCGATTTATCCGCAGATTCTTGTATACGTATCAACGGCGAGAAGGGTGCCTTGCCAAAAAGATTGATTGGTATTGTTCATCAAGACGATTTATTGCTGAGCAATTTGACAGTGAAAGAAACGATTAGGTTTGCTGCGAGGTTAAAGAGTCCAAAGCATAAAACTGATGACGAAGTTGACAAGCTGGTAGATGAAACAATATCACGTCTTGGTTTAGCTCACGTACAAGATAGTTTAATTGGTTAGTCCGGGCGGAAATGGCTCTAAAATATCCGGAGGTGAACGTAAACGTGTTGCCGTGGCTGTTGAATTGGTGGCAAGACCGAGTGTGTTATTGCTTGACGAACCTACGAGTTCTTTAGACGCTACATCTGCATATCAGCTAATGGTCACATTAAAAGAGTTAGCCAGTCTTGGCCATGCGATTGCAGTTGTGATACACCAGCCACGAACAAGCATTTTCAACCTCTTTGATAAGTTGCTGCTACTGAGTAAAGGAGAAGTTGTGTTCGAGGGCATGCCTTCTGAAGCGAGACAATTCTTAGAATCGTGCCCAGACGTGAATCAGTTGCCTCCCGAGACTGGAAAGGCGGACTGGATTATGGATGTTATAACGGATGACGAAAACAGAGATGAAGGAAGTTCCCTGCCTTTATTGTGGAAAAATTATAACGTTGAGAACACACAAAACCAGCCGCAAAGTCAGGCTGGCGGCGACAGTCAACTGAAGCAGAGAAAAAGTGTTATCAAACGCTCACAGAGCAATAATCTCCAGCGTCGGTTATCATCGCTGCGAGAATTACAGGACGAGCCCAAGTTTGAAGCTACGTTCTTCACACAACTCAAACTACTCATTATTCGTTCACAACGACAAGGACGAGGTGAGAGAATCACAAGAGTTGCAATGCTCCTTACAATCTGTTGGACTGTATTTACTGGATTGGCTTGGGGTTATCTTCCAAACAATACCGACTATGTCTTCAACAGAGCATCGCTTCTCTATTTCATCTTAATTGCTCAATCCAACTCAGTCGTGACAACGTCCATGCTTACATTTGGAGGAGAGCGCAGACTATTATCACGTGAGCGAGCCAAGAAGATGTACGGAGTCTTGCCCTACTTTGTTGCGAAAACCTTGGCAGATGCGGTCAATTCAGTTGTAATGCCAATGATCTATGGGATTGCAGTGTATTGGATATGCAACCTTAGGCCAACAGTAGCACACTTCTTTACATTTGTATTGATTTACTATCTGAGCGTGTCGGCAGCACAAAGTTTTGGACTGTTCTTATCAATCGCTATCCCGAACTTCAGTGTGGCCTTAATGCTGGCTCCAGTGCTAACCATCTGCCTTATTATATTGGGTGGTTTCTATATACCTTTCGACAAGATGGGTCCTGCGCTTTCATGGGCATCGTGGATTTCTCCGGCAAGGTATGGGTTTACAGCTTTTATTGTTAACGAATTTGATGGAAGACAAATCCCATGCGCTCCTAACAATACTGCTGAAGAATGCCCTCTTCCAGGGTCTTCTGTCATTTCCTCGTTTGGAATCGCTGGGTCGTGGTCAGATTTGTGGCTTAATGTTGGAATGCTTCTTGCAATTCAAGTCTTTTTGAGAGTGGTTACATACTTTTTGATGCGTAGGTCCAAGTGACCTCAGTATCTGATAATATTATAATTATTGTAATTTCATATCGAGTTAAGGTTGCGATGTGATTGCACTACAAGAGTGCTCGGTTGCAACCTTTGCACACATCGCATGTTTTTGTCAATCGGCCTAACTCAGCCTCAATCTCCATAAACAGACGTTCACCAGACTGAACCAACTCATGATCTTCTTTCGGTTTCTCAAAATGAATTCTATCTTCGGGAGCTTTGTCTAAATCTGCTTCCATCTTTTTCCAAATATGTTGCAACTTTTCTTCACTTTTTCCCAATCTTTTGCCTCTCCTAATCTTTTGTAGGACGTCTTTTGGCATATCTGCAACTCCTCTCTCGCGTGCCTTAGTGTAGCTGAGGCACTGATTGGCACTGACAAGGGAGAATGCATTTTCCAGATTTTCTCCATACCAGTAGACTATCCGAGGAACTTTTCTAAGGTCAGTTGTCTTTTTGAATTGATTCAGCCACGGAGTGCGGACTGGGTAAAACACATCGTATGGGCTCAAGAAGATGACTGGCTTAAAAGCACTTTTTGCTTCAAGTTGTGCAAATCCAATCTACAGAAATTGTCGTTTCATCTTATCAGGGAGTTGTCTCAATATTTCTTGCTTCTCTTTGTTGAAGTCCTTGTCCATGTTGTCTATCTTTGATTGAATCTCTGGATCATTCTTTTCAGCCCTTTTGCATGCTTCGTACAGTTTCAGCGCTCTTTCCATATCAAATGAATCAAGTTCAAAACAGTCTCCATCATCAAAGAGTACAACGAATACATACTCTTTATCCTCCCCATCGCCAAGACCTACTTTCACCTCTTGCACCTGACCAAAATAGACGGTGCCATCAAAGTCTCTAGCGATTCTATCACCCTGCAGCACATCCTCTACCCGTTTTACAGTCACAGTTTCATTCTTTATTGCACTTGGCGTTACTTTGCTATCTGATACGATTCGTAACAGTTTTGTCAACTCTGTATTTTCTATATTTGACTTTTCACGTTTGTCACGCCGTCTCTTCTTGCGAGGTTTTCCAGCTTCCGTTACGGTCTGATTGTGTTGAAGTTGTGGCATATCGGAGGTAACGACCACTGTTTCAAGCAAACGATAAGAGTCCAAGGTCATCTCCTCAACTACTCCATCCTCTTCGAAGCAGATGGTGCTGTAGTGGTAGTGATGTATTGATATGATTTTGTGCAACGGGCAAAGCAGTTTTGTTTAGCAAGAAATAATACAGCAGTGACGGTGAACACATGAACACAATACAAAGCGAACAAACTCACTGCAAATCGTTCTCAGCATCATACGCAATGATTTTGCCCGAGCACATCGTATTTTTACTTAGTCTGAATGTCGAAATGCGCCGGCCGACGTCATCGAAAAAGTTTTCGTCGCCCATGGTCAGCTACCAGAATATACCTTTCGCACAGATCATACCAAGCGCAAGCAGCGTGGCAGGCTCCTATTGATTGAATGCAGGGGTAGATGGAGAGATACAATGATAATGACCTGTTTTTATGTTTTATGTTGACAGCTGGAATTTTGTAGGAAGTGTTCTTTGAGGAAAAAATGAAGATGGGTTCGCAAAAAGAAGACACCCGGTATTAATGTCCAAGTCTTGTCCATGGTCCAAGAAGTATGGTAGCTTGCCTCATCAAGATCAAGCTAGAGTTGGTGAGGCGGACCTTACTTGCTTGTTGAAAGAACTAGATGAGTAATTGAGAAGAGTTTATACTTGATAAGAGATACAAGTAAAAGTAAATCAATTGACTACGTAAACATTACGGTCTCAAGCTCTGACGATATTTCATGTTCCAAACAGACATGTTCATGCATCTCGACCTTCGTGTGGCCTAACGTTCGCTTACTCGACGCGAGGTTGCCAATCGCGCTTCTTATTACAGATGCATCATGCATAAATCACCTGGTGGGCTCAATCTCACAATAATTAGAGCATGGACAGAAACAACAAGGATAGCCGCCTCATTTATTTACTCTCCCATCAACCATCTCACGTGGCAGTCAAACCCATGGATACGAGCAGCCTTTATGGAGCTCATGACAGCATAACGTGGCGAACGAGAGCGTTTCTCAGACCTACGTGACGAGCGAGATGCCGCCGCGGGAGTGCGTCTATGAGCTTCACGACGAGCAGGTGTAGAGTCCTCACAGCGGCGGCGGTCGATGACTCTGCTAAGGATAGGTGCCAGACGCTCTATCACTGCATCGGCCACATCATTTGGTTGTTCGTCCATCTTCGTCTTCAACTCACCGTGCTGCTTCAAGATTTCTCGTTGCCCTGTCATGGCTTCTTGGTGGTTTTCAGTCACATCTCTATGCAGCGATTTGACTGCTACTTTTGTTTCAAGCGTTCGCATGAGGGCCGAGGTTGTATTCCGTGCCGCCTGCCTCTCTTCGTCCGTCATCTTGTCGATCTTAGATTGCAACACTTGTGTTGAAGTCGACGGATTTTTTAGCCGACTGGCAGTGCTAGCACGCGTGGACGCAGCAGGTCGCTGCAAGATTTCTCGAGGCCATGAGCCTCTTGATGGTTTTCAGTCATCTCACTTCGCATTCCGCTGATCTTCCTATCAATACCAAGGCTTTGCAAAGTGAGTTGAGTCACTTTTCGTTTTGTCGCTATTTGTTCATCTGTCATTTTATCAAGTTCTTCTCGGATTTCTCTGCCTGTGTAAGTTAAGTTGTAACGAGTCAACAAAGTAGAGCTAGAACGCGTATTATCAAAAGTTGCTTGACTCGTGGGCCGACTCAACCGAGCACTGAGTGTCGAGCCGTTATCACTCTCGTCAGAGACAGTGTTCAAAGTACAGTCATCCTTCGAAACAATCGTCCTTCCATCAAATCGATCAGGTTTCAAAGCATAATCGTCATTTGAAGCAAGAGCTTCTTCCTCGCCAGCATTATTCGCCAAGACAACCACCTCGCTGACGGGTGGGTTGGATTCATTGGAAGGGTTTGATTGATCTTGCATCTATTGGATTGAATTATTGTGGCGAGTTATGGTGGAGAATATGAGATGGCACAAAAATTGAGCGGTGTGTATGTGTGTGTCGGGCAGGCCATCAGATCCATCACACTCTGGCTTCACTACAGCTTTCCCTTTTCGCTATTACCCTCGCCTCCTTTCTCTACATCACTTGCATCTTCGGCACCAGGTGCTGTTTCTGGCTCTGTAGTAGCTCTGGTTCGTGCCCTGGCCATGCGGCCGCGAAGTTTATCGTATCTCGCTTGATCTTTCCTCGATACTGACGGTAAAACATGATCAAACGCATACTTGAAGTGGTTCGAAGTAATTTGTAATGGTGATGGTGAGGACTCCTTTTCTTCAGCTTGGTCCGCTTGCGGTGTTGTCTTGCCTAAGATACCATCACGGAGCACGGCAAGGCCTGCTTCTCGCAATAGGGCCGCACAATCGGCGCCACTGAATCCATCTGCACGAGAGTCATGAGCAATAGTATGCAAGTTAACATCTTGAGCGAGTTTGATAGAGGCACCAAGTGCCTGCAAGATTGAGTATCGATCATCTGGAGACGGGAGAGGGACATACAGGAGCTTGTCTAGACGTCCTGGTCTCAACATTGCAGGATCAATCAACTCTGGCCGATTCGTTGCTGCTATTACAAAGACACTCCTACGACTATCTAAGCCATCCATTTCAGTCAAGAGTTGATTAACAACTCTTTCACTGACACCACCACCTCCACTATCACTGCCTCGTTTAGGACAGAGACTGTCCAACTCGTCAAAGAATATGATGCAAGGGCTGCTACTGCGAGCGCGTTCAAACACAACACGCACAGAGCGCTCACTTTCACCAACGTACTTGTCAAGTAGTTCGGGCCCTTTCACTGATATGAAATTAGCTCCAGACTCATGGGCAATCGCCTTGGCCAACAACGTTTTTCCGCAACCGGGCGGGCCATAAAGCAGCACCCCGGCCGGGAGAGGCAATCCCAAAGCTTCAAACTTCTCAGGATGAGAAATAGGTTCCAGGACACTCAGCGTAAGTTCCTCACGAATGCTTGATAATGCCCCAATGTCATCCCATGAAACATCCGGAACCGTGGCAAACCCTTCTCGTTTTGAGGACGGTTGGACATGAGGAACTGCGGCAAGGAAATCATCCATCGTAATGTACAGTGGACTGAGTTGCTCAGGCGTCAGTGGGACAATGGAGTTGATGTCATTAGCTGACGATTCTTCTGGCGTCGTCTTAGCAATGGTACCAGTATCATTTGACACTTTGTCGTCGTCTTGCTTTGCGACGTCGCCACTACCATCCAATAAATCCATGCGAAAGATTCGTTTAATTGCAATCACAGCAGCCTCTTTTGTCAAACTTCTCAAATCAGCTCCTACAAAACCTGGAGTCTTTCTTGCCAAGACTTTGAAATCCAAACTGCCCTCTACTCTCATTTGACTAGTCATTACTTCCAATATTCCTTCACGTGCTGCCTCGTCTGGAGCACCTAGCACAATTTCCCTGTCAAACCTTCCAGCTCTTCGCAATGCTGGATCCATAGCATCCGGACGGTTCGTTGCACCCAAGACAATCACCGCGGATGCATTCCTGTTATGTTTCGGATGGATATTATCCATACTCGTCAGCAACTGAGCTACAATACGCTTCTCCATACTCTTACCACCACCCCCAGAACCCTCACCACGCTTGGGAGCAATCGCATCAATCTCATCAATAAAGATAATCGCAGGTGCATAATTGGCCGCACTCTCAAACAATGTCCGCACACGCAGTTCCGATTCTCCCGAAACTCCACCCACCAACTCTGGCGCAGAGACTTGGAAGTAACTAACATTTAATTCACCAGAGATTGCCTTGGCGAGATGAGTCTTACCGCAGCCTGGTGGACCTCGTAGGAGTACACCTCGGGGTGGCTCGACTCCTAGATGTAGAAAGAGTTCAGGTCGAGAGAGTGGATATTCAATTAGTTCACGTACTTGTTGGAGTAGAGGTGCCATTCCTCCAAGGTTTGAATAACGTTCTGTTGGACGTGGGGATGGAAGAACTAGTGTGCTAGGAGTAGATGTAGAGTAGGGATTGTCATCGGAATGATCTTGAGCCCTGCTGTTGCTAGATTGTGCCTTTTTAGAAGACTTCTTTTTCCGTTTTGGAGTTGTCACAGCAGATGCAGATGTTGGCGTTTTGGAAACTGACTTTTCATTTCCTTCCGAGGATGGTGTTGCAGCAACAATAGTTGATGATGCATCATCAGGTGGTGCAATAGAACCATCATCCGCCGATGCAGCAGCAGAAGCAGCCTCTCTTTCACGCTCACGCTGCACATTCTTGTAGTTGTTACGTAAACTTGCATTCAACATGCCTCCAGAATTTGTTCGTGATATTGGGATGGACGCTTCGTTGGAATTTATTGTATTCGTCTCGTGTGGATTGGTGTTGTTGTTGTTGTCTATAATATCCAAATCACTATCTTCCTCCATCAATGTAGTATCTTCATCCGCACTTTCTACACGCTTCTTCTTTTGAGACATTGATGAATTAGTAGGCAACGATGATCCAGTGGAAGGAGTCAAAGAAGAGATATTTGATCCTCCTCCAATCGGAATGGATGTTGGAGCTCTCCTCTTTTTGTTATTGGTATTAATATCACTGTTACTACTTGCGATAGCTGCTGATTCAGTAGCCAAGACACTTAGTGCTCCCTCTACACCACTTCGAACCCAGCCGATATCTTTCCGTTTGTACTCACGATGCTTTTCCAATACTAGATTAGTCACCGCGGTAATATTGTTGTTTCGAGCTTGTTGTGATGACTTATTCCCACCAGTTGATGCAATAAGTAGTGATGGAGTCGATGTTGTAATGCGCTTGACAATTTGCAATAGCTTGGGATCAACAGATGACGATGAGTTTGACCTACGCAATTGCTGCTCAGATTCGGATATCAAGGAAGGGTTGGATGGGACACGGTGCAGAGGATTATTCGTAGCGGTACCAGGAGGGACTGGAGAGGTTGATCCAGATTTGTAAAAGCGAAAACCTTGTTTATTGGTGTTTTGACTGGCGGATGTGTCCATAGTATTATTCTCGTAGTCTTGTTGGCTTAGTTTCGCTAGCTATGCGCAATGAAGAAGAAACTGAGGATGCTCAAGCTGCCAGAAATGATGTCGATGATTTAATGGAGTAAATGAATGGTATGATTGCCACCATGATTACTTGCTTTCATCAAACATCGAAGGTCAATTGGTGGAGGGAAATTTGGACGTACAGACTTCGCCTATCAATTACCCGTCTTCGTTACCTACCACTCTACAACTCCCATCACATCATTGAAAGCAACAATAAAATGATAAATGCAACCAAAATGTGCCGACCATCACATAATATAATGAAGGCTGTCTCATCATTGATCCTATTACTCGCCGTCGGCTCCAGCGCACTCTCCAGCACACCAACAAGTAGTAGCATGCAACAACAAATCGCGGGCCAAATGATACTGGCCCCACTCACAAAAGGGGGCAATCTACCCTTCCGTCGCCTATGCGCCGACTTTGGCATGGAAGTATCACTCTCTGAAATGGTATATGCTCGAAGCTTACTAAGAGGTTCACCAGTAGAACAAGCTCGATTGAGACGTTGGGAAGGGGAACAGATGTTTGGAGTACAAATAGCCACCAATGGTGTGACTGAAGGGCTGGAAGCAATCCACAAGTTACAAGAATCATCATCTGCAACTGTCCAGTTCTGTGATTTGAACTGTGGATGTCCAATCTACGACGTGACAAGGAGAGGCTTGGGGTCGTCTTTGTTACGATCCCCTCAGAAATTACACAAACTTGTCAAGGGATTGGTAGATGGTACCGACATTCCAATTACAGTCAAGATACGAGTGGGTTGTGAGTCGGATACAATCAATGTTTTGGAGAATGTCAAGGCAATTAGAGAAGCAGGTGCAAGCGCTGTTACGATTCATGGACGTACAGCTCAACAGGGGTATAGTAAGGACGCGAACTGGGAGCTTATTCAACAAGCTGTCACTGAAAGTAGAGAAGCAGGATATGGGCACATTCCAATAGTTGGAAATGGCGATATTCTGACGCACTTTGAGGCCAGAAGACGAATGGAAGAAACAGGAGTCCATTCCGTCATGGTTGGAAGAGGAGCATTAATCAAGCCTTGGATATTCAAAGAGTTCAAAGATAATGCTACGTGGTCGCCCACTGCTAGAGAGAGGATAGAAGTCTATCACACACTTGCAACCTATATGAAAGAACATTTTGGTGATGATGAAATGGGTCGAAAAAAGGCTTGGACGTTTCTGCCTTGGCACTTTGAGTTTCTGTCGCGGTACTGTTCGTATCCAGAAGATGAGTTTGCTGTGCAGTCCACAGAGAAACCATTGATACAAAGCCGCATGCCATCATCCACAGATGCCGATGATCCCTTGGATGTATTGCTAGCAAATCGAAGTGGTGATGCACACGACGTGATTGCATCCATTCTGTGGGAGTCCGACTCTGACGAAGTTGCGTTTCGAAAACTGAATGAGTTCTCCGAGAGCGTTGAGTTCAACCAGATTCTCATGACTGGATCCTCGTCGGAAGAAGATCAAGTGTTAGCCAACCCACTGCCTGGGAAAGCTGGGCGGTGGAATAAGAGACGGGGTAGAAACCCTGGCCCAAAACGCAGCGATGAGGAAATTGCTTCCATACGTGCTACGAGAGCACTGAAGAAGGAAAAGATAATCGCGAGTGGAGGAGAGTGGCCTCCAAACTGATGAGCGTATAGGGCTCGGAGACTTTTCTATCTCAGAACAACTCGTAGGTGCTTGCTATTGTACATACAATACCATTGTTTATACTAATTCGTACAGTAACTTCTACTTTCTAATACATGGAAAAACAAACTAAGCAGCGGCAGCACCAGGATGAAAGCAGTTTGTATGCGCGAGAGTTGCCGCGCTTCTAACAGATAGCACAGAACTATCGCCTGCATCGGCATCTTCTTGGCTGTTACTATCTTGCCCGCCTCCTCCCATCATTGTAGCCATCATTTGATTCCTTCCATCCTCGCCGCATCGTCTTGCTGCATCAACAAATGTCCTCATTGCATCTTCTAATCTACCAGCTTCGACAAGTATATTTCCCTCTATCTTCAACCTGTGGATGAGAAAGGGATGATCCATTTTTCCTCCTACAAGAAGTGTAGCCAAATCGAGGACCTCCTTGTTGGCTGACAAGGCGGCATCTAGATCACCCGATAGATGGTACACCCTAGAAATGTTGCATAGAGTCGTAACGACGTCCAAAGAGGGCCGAGCAGAATTGATGGATACCTCACGTTGACATTGAAGGGCACGGTGATACATGCCCAATGCATCGTGATATTCTTCCTTGTCATGTAAAACACGTGCAATACTGTAAAGAACTCGTGCTAGATCGGCTTGATTAAAGACATTGCTTCCATTTGATTGCTGATGTTCTAGAACATGGAGACATGCAAGATAGGAGAGCATCGAGCATTGAAGTTTCCGCTGCGAAAACAATACTGCTCCCCTCCTTTCCAGCAAAGAACAAATATATGGATGCCTATGATCCAATTTTGTTCGTGCAAGCGAAAGAAGACGATTGTAATGATGCCACGCCTCCTTTTGATCGCTCGATTCACCTTTTGCTTCGTAAATCAATCCAATCAGGAAGTGTTCTGCTACAGAGAAAAGCCATTTCGATCTACGATCAATATCATGATCATAAGCTGCACAAACAGTCTCCAAAGCTGATGATGTTGCCGAGAAAGAGCTAGATCTACGAAAGCCATACGTTCGAGAAGGCAACGCAGCAGACAAACGACGAGAGCTGGTGCTCCTTCTATGTGGCTTGTTATTATCGGCAATCTGATCGCATACTTTCTGAGCCTCTTCGTGTTTGTTCTGTCTTAACATTGCTCGAGATAAATTGACCCGAGTAACAAGAAGTAGATATTCGCGTGGTGGAAATCGATCGTCGTCATGTGAATGGCATGGATTATCAGGGTCAATCTCCACAACATCATTGTACTCATCAAGAGCATTTTGTGCTCGTTCAAAATTTTGCGTCGCTTCTCGTACCTTGTTCAACCGATAGAGACATGTCCCGATGTTTACATGAGCCACAGCCTTCAATAGAACAAAGAAATTGTTGACTTGAAGGACACATCCTTTTTCATCGTGGTCAAAACTAGACTGGCACGACTGTAATGTTTCCAAAACTTGTTGTAATTTCTCACTAACGCCTCCACCAGCTAAGCGATACTCCAACGCAGCCAGATTTAACGTTGCTGCTACCAAAGCCGCAGTTTCAATAACTATCCTAGCATCTTTGTCATTCATTCCCACGACTACTCTTCGCAAAGACCTACCCAATATTGGCAAAGGATCACAAATGTATTCAAGTCCAAGTGGAGTTCGACCATTACACGAATACACATCTTCTGGACAATCTAATTTTTGATGCTGATGAATGTCGTGTACAATATCATCGACTGGAAGGATAGATGGTTTGGGAGTGATATGAGGTGTTAATGTTCTTCGTAACGAGTGTGTCTGAAGCAATGGGGTTGATGGATGTTCATCATGAGTAGTCCGAGTATTTGCAGGTTGCAGGTCAAACGCACAGAATGAGGCACTTCGTGAACGTCGAGGAGATGAAGGTGCACATCCTCCAAAACCAGCAGGCTGGTACGGAGGTGGGAACGGAGCTACATCATTTTGATTATCTGTCGGTAACACAGTATCAGCGGTGGCAGGGGCAACATCTCCCCTAAGCAACTTGGTTCGAAACCAAGCCAGACCTTCCGATATTTTCACAGGGCATTGTTTCATTTTGTCTTTCCTGCTGGATGAAATTGTTAATTCACAATCACCTTTTTTCAACTCCCTTCAGTGTATCCGTTGCAGACTCAATACTCAACTTGTATCTTTCAATAGCTTCATCCGCACGATTAGTTCTTGCCAGCAATGTACCAATATCGTTCTGCAGCGCTGCAATTGACATGGTAGAAGATGGTGATGGCTCTTTGTCAACTTTGCCTTGAGAAAAGGAAAGGTTGGAGTGAACTGACTGTGATCGTTGTCTTGGTTGGATTTGGCGTTCTTTCCAGTAGTCACGGCTTGTATCGACTGCATCGAACAAATTATTGTTTGAAGATAGATGAGCTGGTGCATCTAGTGGTTTGCTCTCATCTATTGTCTTTGATGCCACATCATCTGCAAATGGCAAGGGGGGGATGATAATATTAAGCACGTCTTCCTGCTCTATCCGTGTGTGGTTTGCTTCTTCATCCTGTCCACCCACAACTGATGACCACGATGATGACCTCTGATTTTCTATTGAACTTGCTGCTTTGGCTTTCACAGGTGATAATACTGGAAAATCAAGTGTAGAAAATGATGGTTGCTTCTCACTTCTTTGCTGCATGTTCATCCTTGTGCCATTATTGGCATCGGTACTTCTCCTCCTATCGTATGCAGCACGACCAGAGCCAAGAATCTTGGGCTTGTTACTCGAATGATACGAATGACGATATCCTATTCTATCCTCACAACATTGCTACCCGATGTTGATGTGTAGATATCACCGTAACCATATTTCTTACGCCTTGGTCTTGGAGTAGGCGAGGAGAATGGTTCTGGGGCTCGTTGATCTGTCCATGATTTCGTTCGACTTGTAGCAGAATCAATCGAGGAACGGCGGGATATTGGAGTCTCTTGAGCCAGATTGATATTATGATGTTGCTGCTGATGATGTCTAGAGGGAGGAGAGCTGACGTACGGAGGATCTAATTTCTTTTCTTCACAATAATTATCATTGCTTTCTTCCTCCACTACTCCTTCGCAAGCAGCAGCGCCTACTACTGCTGCCGACGACGCTTTTATTTTACCCCCACGTTTCATCATTCTGCCACAGTCACTGCCATCGGTGCATCCACACATCTGCTACTGAGAAGGTGCAAAGTTACCACAAGTGTGGCGTGGATAGGAGGAACAACAAACACAAAAATGGTGGAGAAAAATTCTGTCAAGTTCGAGCGAACTTGAAGAAGGCGTTCTCGTCGCTGTGTGGGGGAACGCCTGGCCGGAGCCGCAAGCAAGAAGAAGGAAGAAGGCAAGTCGAAGACAGATGAAAGCTGCTATGGCAAGCTACAACGGTATACTTAGCTCCATCACAAGCTGACGACGCATATTAATTAATTTAGCATACCAACGGCTTCCGCAACCGTCCTTGAATCCACACTCTTCTTCGTTCAGCGGCACCACCATTTTTGTTCAAATCCTTGGCACTCTTGCCAGTCTTTTTGTATGTTCGAGTGGTAAACTCCAACTGTAGCACTTCTAAACCTGCAAACATTTCTCTTACCTCGTCAAGTTCAAAGAAGTAGCAACCTGTGCCCAGTTCCAATCTATTTCTAACTTTTGCTTCTTCGCCATCTCCATCCACTCCACGCAAGTAAAAGTTGTTGCATATTTGAGCTCCAGACACCGAGTTTAACTGTAGTTGGTCGTCATCATACCGGCCATAGTCTCGAAAGAGAATCACTCCACCAGGCTTCAACATTTTGATTGCATTTGTGACAGCATTACTCATATCATCGCATTTGTATGGCCCAATCGCTGACATGGCGAATAAGAGCAAGACAATGTCAACACTCTGCTCCAAGTGTGTAGGGATTTTCAGAGGCTGTCCTGACATCATATACGTGTGATGCAACGCTGTCACTAGCTATTCCACTTTGATACCTTTCATCGTTGCAAAGTTGTCGAATAGCTTCACCAGAGATGTCGAGAAAATGAGCATTCACCTTTGGGCTTACTTCGTCACCTGTCTGATGCTGCTGTAACGTTTGAATGAGATTGAGCAAAGAGGTATTTCCTAAGCCACATCCAAGGTCAACAATTGCAACATTATCTGATGCAGTATATGGTGGCTCCAATGGCTGTACATTTTGTGGTTTTCCTTTCTTTTGCTGCTTCATCAATGATTGCCAAGGACTAAACTCGTTCGGAAAGATTTGAAATAGGTTGGATGGTAATGCCGAGGACTTCACTGTTGCAAGTGTGCTGTAGTAGTTGTCCCATCTCCTACATGTAGTGGCAGAGTAATCGTCAATGCAGCCGATCGACATTACATGACTCTTGTTCTCTTCAGCTGCATCGATAGGCTTGCGAAATCGGCCCTGAATCCACACTCTTCTCCTTGTAGAATCGTCTCCACGATTTCTGTATACACGTTGAATGTAGTCCAACTCTAAAAGTTCCAGCTTTGTACAATCATCTCCATCATTGACAAACAAGTCTTTCAAATCTTGCAACTCAAAGTAGTAGCACCCAGTCCCATCACCTTTTCTGTAGAAATTGCTACCTAAACTCTTCTCCCCTCTTGATAACTTCATTTGAGCTTCATCTAATCGGCCGTAGTCTCGAATGACCAACGTTCCTCCCGGCTTTAGCATATCCATGGCATGACGTGCTGCTCGAGATAATGCTGCACTTGGATGTGGTCCAATAGCGGATAGACAGAATAGTAATATTGCAACGTCTGCTGAATTGGCAAGAGTTGTTGTTTGTTTGTCGTTGTTAGTTGATGACGACGATGTAGATATTGTGGATGGATGCATTGATGATAAGTCAAAGACATGTGCTGTAGCTCTCCCTTCTTCTGCCGCTGCACGAAATCGTGGATCTTGTTTCAATAGATTAATAGCAGTTGGTGCAAAATCTAAGCAATGTATATTCAGTCGAGGTGGTGGAACAGCATCATCGTCATCTGAAGAAGCATGTTTGTGCACAAGTTCGGTATGTTGCTCTAACAATGGAAGTATAGCGTTTCCAACACCGCATCCAATTTCTACTATTGTGAAATCTTCATCCTTCTTTCTATTGGGTATACTGTAAAGCCGAGGATTGCCACTTTCATCCAATTCATCATTATTGTCACTTGAATGAGCATACAGCCACGCAAACTCATGTGGAAACGCTTTGTGTAGGTAATGCCTATCTTTGAAGAAATTAGTTTGATTCTGCTCATAAAATGAGTTCCAATTGGTGGATGCGTTTCTTCGGAATTCGTTGAAAACTACTACTTGGCGCTGCTGCTGCTGCTGTTCTTGATGTTGCGGTTGCTTGGCTTGCACTGATGATGGCGATGCAGCAAGCAGTTCCAAGGCTTTGGCTTTATCTTCTGCAGTCCAATTGTCGTCAATCCAGACGTCCCCTTTCCACGTCGCGTTGTCTGTTGTAGTCATGTTGATGGTATCAATGGTGCTGTTGCTTTTATAGTTGCTTGGTGAGCATGATGTCAATAGCGTGGTGGTATGCACGGCGCGCGGGGAGTGGCGCCTCGCGGAAAAATCTCTCTTCTCCATGTTCTCTCTCCTGCGACAATTTGGCGTGTTATTCTCTTTTTTGTTACAATATTTCTTTATTGCGTCTCGCCTTTGCACAGCTTACAACTGCACTGCTTTGTATCTATACCGACCGACTATGCCCACCTCAAAATCAGATTACATAGTAACAGCGAGCCAGAGCTACATCTCTCGGTCGGCAAACATTCTCGTGGCCCCAAATCTTCATTCCAAGGGCAAATCAGTCATCCAGAAAAATGTGACAATTCACGGAGAATTTGGAGCTCCAATTCACATTGGAAGATATGTGTATATAGATGAGGATGTGGAGATTGTGCCCTCTGTCATACCCACTTCGAGCGATCCGTTGTTGACAACAAGCAGCAGCAGTGGTAGCGGCGGCGTCGGCAGCAAAATCATACCACAGCCACCGACGGAAAATGAAAAGGCTCTCCCCGTAATCATCGGCTCACACACAAAAATAGGAAACAATTGTACAATACACTCCATTGCAATAGGGTCATGTGTCCGCATTGGATCAAATTGCAGAATATACCCTCGTTCCAAAATACACGATTGCTGCATTATCGAAAATGATTCAGTGATACCACCTGATATGGTGATATCACCGTTTTCAAGAGTGAGAGGTAATCCGGCGAGGATTGTTGGTAGCTTACCGGAGTGCAGTGGTGGTGAATTTGTTGAGGATTGTGTGCAGGAGTATACTAGGTTTGTAAGAGAGTTGGGAGAGTAAATGCGATGTCATTTATCCTGGATAACTATTTAAACACATCATACAATTTATGCAATTTACCCAATATCATCTTTCATTTCTCTCAGCTCTGACAGTTGCACTTTGCAATAGCCAGTAAGATCATGATATTAATCGGAGGAGGAAAAATGTATTTATCGTCTGTTATCAAAATTCAATTAAATATTAACATTGTGCCTATTAGATTTCGCACAGACCAGAATTATTTTCGAGGTTCCACTCATTGTCGAAATCATCGTCATCTACTAATGCGTCTGGTTCAAAATGATCATCAAAGCTACTCTTGGGAGGGATAGGCTCGTGCACCGCGGTTGCAATCAAATCCTCCTTCTCCTTCTTCATTCTCTCCACTTGCTTTAATGCCTTTTCAAGCTCACATTGCGTCACTGCAAGAGTCTCTGCCAGATCAGTATTGTCACTGTACAATTTCGATACTAGGCTGCCTTTACTCATGTCGCTAACAGCTTTGCTAACACCACCTAAACTACTCTCGGATGACTTGTCTGCACTGATGATGGAAGCAAAAGAGTTGATAGACATGGCACTTGGGATCAGACAGAGCTGAGGTGGTTCATCCAAATCCGCAGACTCACATGTCTTCTGAGTCTCTAAATCAAGGAGGGATGGACTTGGCTCCGCCAGACACTTGGTTTCTTCGGATGGCTCATTATTGATGCCACTTGACTCTAGGCCTCTGATCAAATCTTCACCTGTCTCAGTAACCTTCTATTCTTGACGATAGACTTAGTCTCAATGTATGCTACATCATACTTCGATTTCTTCGCCTTAGCGTTGACTACAGCTCGTTTCTTCATGGAAACTGCATGCTTCAAAGATCTGAGTGGACGAGAGGAAGATTTGCCAGCACTAGCCGTCTCAACAGGAGCCTGATTTTCCTCCATTTGACTGTTCAACATATCCGCCATCATTGCTACTTGCGTAGTGTCCAAAGATTTCCCTTTGGCCTGGTACTCGTCGATCTTTGACCACAAGTCTTGCAATTCCTTGGTTTCTACCTCATTCGAGGCATCAAGAGTTGGAGTTTCTGCCACTAGCTCTTCTTCGAGGATCTCAATTTGAGAGTCGTCTTCATCTGATGAACTGCAGTTCTCTACCGGAGGGTTTGCATAATAAAGGTCTCCCTCAATCTCTGCAAGTTCCTGTTCCATCGCCATAGCCTCTCGAATTTCTGCCAACTGCGTTGCAAATGCAGCAGACTTCTCCATTTTTTCCTGCTCGCGTGCCATCATAGCAGCTGACAAAAGTTCTGCCAACTCCCGTGCCTCACGGTCGTCTTCACTCTCGACATTGCTTTCGTCGCACGCATCTTCTTGGTTGCCATCTGTAGAGTGACCCAAATCTTGCTGTTCGATTGATTTCCTCTTATTAACGAGAGACGATACTGGAGCGAACAGCCTGGTGAAGACATGCCTCTTTACCGAGGTTCGTTTCATATCGAATTTGGCGTTGCCGTCTTCAAGTAACACTTCAGTGTGATTGCTATCGGTCTCAGAAGCGTCAGAGTCAAGTGATGCACTAGCGCCTGAAACCATCGAGGAATCTACTCAAATCATCAAAAGTAGGATCGCTGCTTCCAGCCTTTTTGACTCGCGGTAAGGGGGACGGGGACCTCATGCTACCCCTAATGCTGTGTTTGACAACGGCATGTTTCTTGACTGGAGTGATTGCTTTCGTTGATGTGGTTTGACGAGGCGTCTCCCCCAGCGTTTTCAACGTTGTCATTGTTCGCTTGATACTCATCTATTTTGGACCATAGCTGATGCAACACTTCACTTTGTACAACCTCGTGCTGTACACCCGCAACATCATTTGATGTGATAGTTTGTACTCTTTCCTCCTCAACGTTGGATTCTTCCTCGTCCGAGCTGTATTCATTTACAGTTTCAACCACAATAACTTCTTCCCTTGCAACGTTGGTGTGCTTGGCTGTCAATGAGACATCTTCATCAGCATCAACAGGTACTCCGCTTGCAATGCATTCTTTCACATGTTTCAATCACTTGTACATCAACCTGGTCACGCTCTTCCTTTTCAACCACTGCCTCATCTTTTTTCACAGGCTCATCACATGATGGCGGCATCACAGGTTCGTCTTCGTCAACTTCTCCTTCTTCTGAGATAGTTTCGAGTCCATATGAATCGTAGCTGTAATCGCCCGAACTTTCAACAATGCCACGTCCATAAAAATCATCACTGTCTTCCTCTTCAAGTGCTGTCGAATACTTGTCATGAGCTCCAGTATCTTCTTCGACATCCTCTTCATGCAGAGAATCCTGGATATTCTTATTGTCATCAACAGTGAGATCATTCCACTCACTCGCCCAGTAATTATTAAGGCTCACAAAAACTATCTCTGTCTTCACTTTTACTAGAGTCAGACTTGTCCAAATCATCAGAGGAACCAGAAGCAGATAGTTCGGTTTTGAATCCTTCCAAAAGTTCACGAGAGACATCCCATGCATCATTATTATCATTGCTCTTTTTGTCAACAAGCTTGCCTTCGTCACAATCTTCACTGTCAGAACCAGACTCTTCTGGCATCGTTGAACCTTCCCAAATCTGGTTGAACGAGGCTAAATCAGCTGAACTACTTGACTTGCTTGTCAGCTGGTTAGTCTCCAAGTCAGATAATTGAACCGAAGCCTCTGACACAGGCTTGGCATCACTAACTTCAGTTGAAGTATCATTATCAGTGGCACTGATTTCTTCTCCAACACGCTTCTCTCGTCCAAGAAAAGTAGCGTTGTCTTCCAGCCTGTGCTCAGTGATGATATTTTGAACGACATTTTCGTTGACAATGCATTCACCAAATGGATCAGAAGAGTTACCGACACTGCTATCTTCACTCCAATCATCGCTAATGACAAATTCATCATCTTCATCATCACTATCAGCCTTCTCGTCCTGATTGTTAGACTGTCCTGTCTCGGCAACAAAATCTTGACGTGAATTCACAGACGGATCTGCTAAGGCAATTGCCTCGAATTTGTTGCTTAAATCTTGCGATTCCTCATCTTTCTCAAGTACCGATAGTGCTGATGAAGTTGCTTCTGCACTAATGATGTTTTCGAATCCTTTTGGTGAGAGCAAAATGACATCGCCATGCTCTGATGAAGAAACAACGACGGGGCAATCATGCCTTGTGTAAGATACGTAGCTCTTGATGTCTGTAGGGCTCGATGCAATGCTCTTCTTCTCGCTCTCTTCTTCCACTTCCACAGGTGTTTCATACTGGACGATGCTCTCAGGATGTTCAGCAAGAGACAAGTTATCATCGACAGGGTGTTCAGCAAGAGACAATTCATCATCGAAATCAACCGTGGAGGAACTTCCCTCTAACTCAATCTCAGCGATTTCATCCAATTCCAGAGAAGCAGGTCGTGCAACAGAAGCAGTAACTCTGCTTTCTTCTTGATCAAAATCATTTGTAGATGTTCCAACTTCTTCTTCTTGCAACTCCTGTGCGACTTCCTCCTTTGACTCAACGCTATAAGCAAGAGATTCCCTGTGACTGGCTGAGGCACCATCACGTTCTTGTTCATTACCGGGTGCAGAAGTCATGATTGTAGCATTGTCCTTACTGCTTTCTGTGCTCTCGGAGCTACCACTGAAATCAACCAAATCAGGGCAGCAAAGGTTTGGTACTTGCGACATTATTAGTTTGACTCATCTGTGCGACATCGTCTTCATCATCATCGCCATCATCAAACCATCGGTTTTCATATCGGGTTTCATATTGCCCATCACGTGATAGCAAACCAACATTTGATTCATCATCGTCGCGAGACTCATGATGGCCAAAGTAGCTATTATGCTCCACTGCAGCATTTACGCGGCTCATCAATGCCTTCTTCATACTTCTGGACTCTTCAATGCACCCAAGGGACTCATCGGAGCCGTCTTCCTCACAAATTTACCGGTTGGATTGAACGGAAGCATGTCATCGTCGCGTTGGTCGTCAGATTGATCCCACGAAGAACGATCTAGGAGTCGATGATTACTGTCGTCATCGTTAAAGTTTGTGTTTGTTGACTTTCTGCCAATCTTGGAAGACACTCTGCGGAAGGCCTCCACAGGAGATGGTGGAGATGTATACTTGGAGCGTTCAATTCTCATGTTTAAATTTTGTTGTGTATGTATGCGTGCCGATGATGTGCCGCTCGAACAATGACCTGGATGGAGGAGGGAGAGAGAGTGGGAGGAAGGAAGGTAGGAAAACGTAGCGTCGATTGTTGTGCTCGTATCAATAATATTGTTGCGTTGAGTAGGGCAATGGGCAAGGTAAGGGTAGGTTGTTGATTGATTGCACGAAGAGGAGAATGGAGTTGGCGTTGGAGGGACTTTTCAACGGTTCCCATGGGTTGGGAAACAAGGAACCGTTATGTCTTCATTACGAGACGTTGGCGATAGAATATTTAACGGCTGGCCCATTATCTAAGTGAGTAATTTACTGGTATAAACCTATGCTATTTAATCTCTCTCTCTACGTAGGCATACCACTTCAAGATGCTAATGCAAGCAAAATAAGTTGTTGCACTGATTCGCATAAAAGAAGTGCCGAAGAGAAGTTGTTCTCACTGTGGCTATAATTAGAGAGGTCTGTTACAAAACGGAGATAGTTACATTCTTATCTATTGTTTGTGGTGTCCAAGGAAAACTTGCCAGAGTTACTTCCGATCAATCAGTACAGTAACATAGAGCAACAACACACAATCAAACTTTCATTCTTTAGCAACAAGCTCCACCTCCTCCTCCTCCACCGCCTTTCGTGCTAACTCCATCAATGCTACTCTTGAAAGGCATCGAGGTACCACAACCATCAAAGATACCATAATGTGTGCTCCAATCACCAACAAAGTCAAAGTGCTTCTCGAATCTTGTCTCCTTCAACATGTTGTATGTATTTCCACAGACTGGGAATACCTTTCCCTTCTCCATAAAGTGATGATCATCTAACGACCAACCACTCTCGAACCTAGGAATGGTCCCCTTGTAGATGACAGCTTGTCCATAATCTTCACAATGTGGCTCAAGACAATCCAACTGGAACAATCTGTAGGTGGCAGAATAAAACTCCAAATTTTTGTGTCCCATCTCCTCTATCTTATCCTGAACCTTTTTATTCTCAATTGTAATTGGTGCATCCTCCACGAGACGTGGATCCTTGAAGCCACATTGCTTCGCGAGGTTTTGGAAATCGTTCCAGTATAAAGCACCTGAGAGGCATTCTCCCCATAGTACTTCATCCTCACGTAACTCTTGTGGGACACGGCGAGATGCGTACACGTCAGAGAAGTATAGCTCACCACCTGGCTTTAATAGACGATGACACGATTTCAACACTGCCTCCTTGTCAGGGCAAAGGTTAATGACACAGTTGCTAATAATGATATCGACAGATCCGTCCGTCAATGAGTCAATGTCATCCAATTTCTCAATCAATCCCTCGTGGAACTCAACATTGTCAAATCCAAACTTGTCAGCATGGTATGCTTGAGTTTCTTTCGCCACCTTGAGCTGCTCAGCTGTCATGTCAACACCAATTACACGACCTTTCTCCCCTACCAACTGTGAGGCAATGTAGACATCACGTCCAGCACCACATCCCAAATCAAGAATGGTCATACCCTCCACTTCATCAGGGACACAGAATCCACACCCATAATACTTTTTGATAACGTCAGGATGGATGTTGCTAATTGCCTGGGCGATTTGAGGAGCTGGTCTGGCGGCAGTGCAGCACGCGTTTGTTAGGAGATCGGCGGATTCCTTGAGAGTATCACCGTAATAGGTCTCAACGGAGGAGTGTGTGTTTGCTGTTCCAGCCGCTGCGGCGGCTCCTGTTTCAGAGGTCATTTCGACGAATAGATCGTTTGTTACTTTAAGAGAAGATGTTGTGCTTATTGCTCGATGACGATGCACGGATGTAAATGCAGATGATGTGTTCAATAGAGTTGCGCTTAGTAATGCTAATGCTTGCGATGTTATTTTCATTTTATGTGAAGAAGAACAAAGAGGTAGATAGAGTACGACTGATTGAGTTAGGCTTCGCGTTTATTGCTTTTGGAGTTATGGCGAGCGAATCTCATGGTCGAGGTGTGAGGTGGTGTGCTGGGTGTTCGGAGGTGTTGGATGGAGGAGATGAGAGATGAGAGATGAGTGATGAGGTGGCAAGCGCTGCCCCCTCGTGCCCCATAAACGGCCCCCATCCACCACCACAACAATATCAGCGACAAAAATAGACCGCTACAATAACATGATGTCCGCTGCTAGACTCCTCGCAAGAAGGCTACCTTCGACTGCCAACCGCGCTAATGCAGCGGGTCAGCTCCGTTCGATGGGACATGCTCAATCATTTGTAAGTATGAACAACACATTGTAGGCGGACATGTGTTGTGTCCTAAAACGTGGAGTGATTTTTGCCATGATGTTGATCGGCTGTTAAGTTATCATATCAAACGGCAGAGACTCAAATGGTCTCCACTGTGTTGATGCATATATATTTATAATGCTGTTAACGTATCATATCTAATTCATCGACTCTGTTCTCACTCTTACTCTCCATCACGATGCATAACAGCACATCAACACACCCGACAACACACCCGAAACCTACTTTGATTTCACCGAAGAAAATTACCAATATGTCAATAAAGTCCTCTCCAAATACCCCGCCAACTACAAACAATCCGCTATAATTCCCCTCCTCGATCTAGCACAACGCCAACACGGAGGATGGCTCCCCGTCGCGGCAATGGACAAGGTCGCGTCAATTGTCGAGGCGGCTCCCTCCCGTGTCTATGAGGTGGCATCCTTCTACACCATGTTCAACCGTACCAAGGTGGGCAAGTACTTCATTCAACTTTGTGGTACTACGCCATGTATGATTTGCGGATCGGAAGATATTAAGAAAACGATTGAGAAGCATTTGGGTATTAAGAATGGAGAGACGACTAAGGATGGCATGTTTACCTTGTTGGAGGTGGAGTGTTTGGGTGCTTGTGCGAATGCGCCAATGGTTCAATTGAATGATGATTATTATGAGTGCTTGACTCCCAAGACTATGGTGGAATTATTGGAGGCGTGCAAGGAGGGTAAGCCTCCTGCCATGGGCAAGTGGGGAAGTTTGCCGATGAATGGGCAGGTTAGTTGTGAGGGACCATTGGGGAAGACATCTTTGTGGGAAGTGCCAGAGCCTCCGAAGGTGAATGTTGATAGGTTTAAGGATGGTGCGGTTGATCCAGCAAGTGTCAAGGCGCACATGTCATATTAAAGAGGTCTGACGGGAAAGGAGGAGAAGAAATTGTGTAGCAGTTGAATTGGGGGGAAAGCAATGCAGAGAAAAATGAATTCTATTTTTCGTTCGCTGGGTGATGTAATGGTAACACTAAATAATAATATTTAAAGGAAGTGTGCTTTGTTGTGGATAAGATGGGATGGAACTGCAGCGATACTATCTTGGCTTTCTGCAAGTAGCTGAAACAGGAAACTCAACCCATACTTCAGACTGCAAGCCATGTGAAAAGGTCGCAGACCAATCAACATACGTAATTGTCCTGGAACCGGAGCGCGAGGTAGGAAGGGATACTGCAGAGCGGAAGGAAAGACATCAATCAACAGTTTGACAACCTCCCATTCAGCTCTATGAAGAAGCGCTATTTGCACTGGCAGCAGTCCTTGCGCATCTAAAACCTTGGCAGCTTCGGGATTAGCGTTCAAAAATGCTTTCACCCTGCCAACATGGTCAACTCCAGTGGCTGCAACAACGACGTGAAGCGGTAGCATCCCATGATTCTTGTGACGAATCAAGCTTGGATAGTCTTGTACAAGCTGGGCTGTATTCGAAGGTGAAACTTTGAGCTCTGCAGCTCCATGGAGTACAAGCTCTTCTGGGGCAGGTGCAACTACTAGGTAGGTTTCGGCATAATATGCAAGTATCTTCGACTTGGCCGAATCCCTACAGTGTTCCACGAGCATCTGTAAGTCAACAATGGAGTACAAGCTGTCGGTGTCGCTTGCCATCGCAGCGAGACGTTGTTGCCTGTCCAGTATTTCATTCACACACTCCATGTTAGAAATGCGCCTACCCTCAATGCGACGGCTCAAAGTCAAACTCGATGTCATTCTTTCAATGTTAGCTGGAAGGGTATTGATGCTGTAGAAAGGATGTTGTTGTGTTGCTGCTTGCATTGCATTGACTCACAAGTTTAGGTAGTTGCCATGATTCAATCATGCATGATTCCTCTGATCTCAGATTATAAGTTATTCTGCTATGAAGCTACATAGAGTGCACGTCACGCTCATCATTCCTAAACATTCCACCCACCTCCAAGCATGCCGCAAGAAGATATCCCGTCTCTGGCATCAACAACTCAAATCGAATTAACACTCGATCGTATTCCCTGCCAAGAACAAGAAACAAGAATCTATCTTCCAGTCAACACGCCTCCACCCAAACATTACAGTCAAAACTTCACCCGCTATCCTGACTTGAACAATAACACAGCCACCTGACCAAGATAAAAGTAGATGAAATGTTTTGTTTCATGTGTTACATAACTCCCAAAATTACGTCCAACAATTACGTGCCATGTGGGGTTGTGTTTTTTGTCAAATTCCTTTTTGATATAGGCGGCAACATCCTACGAGCAATTGGAATGGAAAAGAGTAGGGCAACGAATGAGATGTTGTTTGTCCTTCACTTCCGTAATAGGATCTTGCTATAAAATCGTTTTGGGCACAAAAAAGACGACAATTCTCACCTTTTCGATGTTGTATTTTGCCAAAGCCTGAGATGCGATATCCACAGCATCCTGCTGCATTTCCTCGCTCATGTCGGCATTCTTGATCACTGCTTTTCGTTGTTCCGTCATTGTCAAGGTGTTGTCAAGGCTTGTTCAGTAATAAAAATTTGGATTATGTCTTTGAAAATGACAGGAACTCTCAAGCTTTAAATTTTGGAATTTCGGTTCACTTGATCGGCTGCGGTGCGGCGAAATCTCTGAGTGTTGTCAATAAATAATATTATGCTTTCAAGGTCGACGTGAGTTCTATTGCCTACTTCTTCTTGCTTGCTTTATTGGTATGGTACGACGAGCATGAACAATGATCCCATTATTGTCTTCTATTGTCTTGCAGCAACCGCACCGGCTCTCAAGGCACTCCCGCCATTTTCGATGCTTCGAATGAAGTTCGTTCGAAGTCAAAGTCAACAACCTTTGCCACTTTTATATGTATATCGTATCGTAGCGAACCGGCCGGTTCGATCAAAATGTTGTGGTGCTAGCTATTGACCGCTACTAACGATTCATCCTGCCAATAGCTTCTTGTACTGTCGCTGCCGATACGGCTCTTGGTGGTCAACATACTTGCATATTATTTCTCCTCTAGCATATCATTTTCATTCACATACAAATCACATCATACATTTTCACAATGACATCTTTACAATCCACGCCGACAAAACCATCAGCGCCAACATTCGAAACAACTCGCTTCATACACAAATTTGGATATCATCTGGCCAGGCAGCTACTAGGTACATCAAGCGTGAACAATTGCCTCAGGGAAGCTGATGAATCGCTTCAAAGAATAGACGGAATGCAAAAGAATCAAACTCATACCTTCCGAGCCAATTGGAGAAGACCAGCTACAAAATTTCCATGGATGCTCAACCAATCGCAAGCAAATGATAGCAGCTGGAGAGTCGATGGAAATGTGACACCTGAATCTCTGTTTGTTGATGTTACATTCGACTTTTTAGTCTTTCCATATGAAGTCACTGAAGAGGGACGTACATCATTTTGCCACGTTGTCAAGAGTGATGAATGGGAGCAAGATGATTGCGATAAGGACAAGAATGAGTCCTCTCGCCTTATAAGTGCAGAAGAGAAGAGATTATTGTCTCTATCGGTAGCCATCCGTCTTGGGTCTCTCATTGCAGTAACCGACAACAAGGGAACAATCAAAAGTGGCAAGGATGACAATTATCGATATTACTATCAGCGTGGAAATCCTCTCACTGGACCTGATGTCTACGAACACTGTCGTGGTATTGACATTGTACCTGAAGAAATGGATGCATCACAAATCGCTGATATTATTGCAAAAGCACTTTCGAATGATGATGGACGAGTCGTTATTGAACTGAATGATGAAAATGCATGTACTGCTGCTGCTTCCATCAGCGCTTTTCCACTCTCTCAAAGTCTTGATACTACCAATGATAATTCAAAGAAGAGATGGTATTGGAAACTAGAGCTGCATCATCAAGAGCTGGAAGGGAAAGGGACTTTGCCATTGAAGACATATGATCATACTCATGTGTTTTCAAAGGCTTATGACGATCAAAACTGGGGAACGCCCATCGACCACTCTGTTTTGGATACTTTCCTATTGAACAACCAAGGGCAGCGATGTGTACCTATTCCAGCCAATGTGGCAAAATTAGTATGGGACGAGTTCGACCCAGCACTGTTGGAATCACTGAAGGAGCCCGTGAAACCTTCGCCAAGGAAACCTGCAGCTGTCAATCCTTACGCCAAAAAGCCGTCACCTCCGAAAGCAGAAGAAGAAAACAAAAGAGACGGAAACACAAAACCAAAGGTCCGAAAGACTAGTCCAGTGAAGAAGGACACTGCATTGTTTGCAAAAGGCAAGCGAACTACGGTAGCCGGCCAAAAGAGGAAGAAGCCCAAATTTACAATCGGACCACCCAAGTGATGGAATCTCAACAAGTCAATCAAGGTGATGAATCTCATCCAAGTCAATCAATGATGCTACTTTACACAAAATGCATCACTAAAATACACAATGCAAGTTATTTATACACTTCTCGCTCTAAAATAAGAAAAGACTTCGGTCCAAGATATGCGCGTCTCTTACCCTCCTCTCTCAGCTGCTCTTCCGCACAGAGGTATGTCCATCCATTTTTGTTGGCAGCATCCTTCAAGTATGGAAACAATGTGTTGGCCGAGTCAGTTATAATCATGATGGTACCTGCAGGTGCCATAGTGAGTATGTCTCTCATGACACCGACAATTTGCTTTTGAGGCACGCCATCAATTTCCACATCTTGGGCAATAAAGGATGCATTCTCATGAAGCACAAATTGAGCTATTATGATATCAACAGTTTGAAGCGATGAGCGAAGTTGCTCATGTGCCTCATCTGCTAGATCCAGCCGAAGATCTACATGATGCATTGTCAAATGTTCCTGGTCGTCAAAACACTGTCCAAGTGATTCCATCACAGGCTCCCAGTCGTCGTTGTACAAATCATATACCTGCGTCTTGATTCGATTTGGTAATAAGTCGCTACGCTTGGGGCTGAATGTGATGCAAAAACTTTGTCGCTATACAGAATGAGACGTGATCAAACCCAGGACCACCACCGAGCGACATGCAATGTGTTGTCAAAGAGTTAGTAGCAGATGGGAGAAGCTTTGATCGGATCTTGGCACAGAATGAATTGTCATGAAATATCAAATGATGAAGTTGTCTACATCGTGGCTGGAGCTTCTCCACTGCATATACCTTAATACATTGTTCGTCTTCATTGTTGGCCGAAAATTCGGCAGGTTGTCCCAACTCAACTGCCCGTGTTAATTGTTTATGCCACTGAGATGCACCTTCATCTTCTGGCGAGACATTCAATCTATCTGATAGCCTTGCTTTGAGCTGAGCAATCGATCCACCGAAGACAGTACGTTGTGCTTTATCGAGATCATTGTACTTGGATCTATGCATATCAAGACATCGTTGAGTGACACAACTTCCATCAATGGATGTTGGAGCTTGACTGTTCAGCCACACTAGAGGATCGATGGCGTATGTCAGAATGATCTTCCTGAGGATTACTGTCGGCCATCCAATTTACTACCTTGTCAAAATGAGTATGATTCTTCTTGCGATTGTCTTTATACCTCTTGTATGACTCTTTGCCCTCATCGTTATTATTTCTTTCAGATGATGTGCAATAGCATGTCTTGTGGCCCAAGCCGCCGCACTGAAAACAAAGGCGGTGAGATGATGCGGTAGCGCCGTCGTCGTCCATGATGATAGAGACGCTCAATCACAGAAGTGGACCAATGGGTGAAGTGTGGTAGCTCCTCTTGCTTCCTACAAAGCAATAGATGTATATTGTTGGGATAGTAAACAGATTCTTTTGAGGGGCTACGAAATTTCAAAAAGCGCTCTTGTAACGGCTCGATTTCGATCATCGCGAAGCAATAAGATCATCGGCTGTGGTGGGCTGTGGGGTCATGAAGGTCGTGAAGCTGGAACGGAAGCGGGATAATCACAACGTTGCGGTCGTCGATACCATGGACGGTCCACAAATAGATGACGAGGAGGTTAGCCTCTCAAATTCATCGCTGGGATCATATGATGATATTGACACATCTGATGATGAAGAGGAGGAGCTGGAAGAATCAATTGATCTAATATCCTCGTCATCATTGGGGGGCGGTGCTTCAAGCAGCAGCGATGGCGAAAAAGATGGCAATGGCAACAACGACAAGAGTACTAGTCAAGATAAAAGACTATCGCTGCGAAGGCACCATACAGTTGCTCACTTGCCGCCAAGACCAGGTAGAGACAAACAGCAACAACGTGCAACCTTCCATGCATTTGGTAATGATGACTATAGAAAGGCAACAAAATTGGATCAAAAAGTATCATTGGAGGGTGTGAACTCCACTCTATCTGCAGAGGTACTCAATCAGCATGTACTATTATCACAGGCATGTCTGGAACTGCTGGAAGAAAGAGATCGATATGATGCCATGCGTAAACTCAATTTACGCCGTTCGTTAAATTGTACCAGGGAAGAAGAAGCAGATTTTATGGATGAGGAAGATGAAGAGTATCCGCTGCTGTCACTTATCAAAAGCGGGCCATTATACAAACTTCATATCAAGGGAGGAACTGCAACTAAAAAGATTCGCAGCAAGAAACACAAACTAAAGAGCAAGCTCGCTAGATCAACCAGTGCAGATGTTGTAGGTGGAAGAAGTACAACGGAAAGCAGCCTTTTGACTTCATGGAAACACAAATATGTAGAAGTTAGGAAAGGCATGTTATCTTATTATGCCAATACTACTACCTCTCTACCGACAAAGAGTGACTTGGTTCGAAAAAATGTAACTTTAGAGGTTTCCACTAGTGTTTGCCGAGCTATCAATCTAGAAGAAGGCGACAACATTCATCCATTTGAAAGCAAAGATACAAAATCCTCATCGCTACCACCCACATTTGGCAAGAAGAAAGAGACGCACTTGTATGCATTTGAACTTGTGGTGAATGGTGAAACACGTGTGTGGGCGTCGCGTTCAGAAGCAGGTAGACAATCGTGGATCAAGGTTATAAATCGTGGAATGATTGGTCGCAGTGTCAAGGAAGACGTTAGTAGGAAAAAGAATGATCCCAATGCAGAACGGCAACTACAAGAATTCTTAGCTCTGTCAAAGAAAAGAGCCAAAAACTTTTCGAAGGAAGCAAAAGATGTCTCAGAGGTTGGGCAAGAATTTTCTGTTTTGTGGGGAACAAGTGTCGAGGTGCCAGTCAAGTCTTTATTTGCAGACGAAAGGATGCTTGCTAAAACGCCACAAACAGCACCTAAAGATGAGCTAGCAGGCTTCTGGCGAAATCTTGAGAGCTTGACAATTGAATTGAATGGAAAGCTTTTTCAAGCGTCATCTCTGTGTTGTCCACAGCGTGTGTTTGGCTTCCTGACAAGATCTATCCTAGAGCATGATAGGCATACTGCATTGTTGCATCAAAATCAATCCACGAAAATTTCCGAGATACAGGCCTCTAAACACGCTAGGGATGTCCTACGATCGATTGGTAAGCATGACGAAAATATCAGTCATCTTAGAGCGTCTGTGGGTGTTTTGTGTGGTGATACAAATGACGCAGTCGTCGTCGAAGATGATGAAGATGAACTCCCAATAATCAAAATCAACGTTGCAAGTAACATGCACCAAATCTCCAGCGTACAGCCAAATCTTAGTGTTGATCGAAGAGATTGGGTTTATGTCCGGAGAAAGAAGAACAAAAACCCCAGACGATACTTTGCAGTGCTTTCAGTTGGTGTCCTTTGTTTCTACAAAGAAGAGCTCCCACGCCCTCACAGATTGAAGAGTCAGCTGTTGCTAGTTGGTGCACATATTGGAACGCGGGAGCAGAGTCATCCCATTGAATTTTCTTCTCACACAAACGAGGATGTGTCTTCGCACTCGAGTGGATACCATTCATCAAACCTCTCAAATGATACACCAGCATCACCTTCTATGAAGAACCCAAATTACATTCTTTGCATTAAAGGTAGAGAAGATGGAAAGTGGGTGGAGCAACAACTTTGCTTTACGAAGTATGAGACGTATGTTGCGTGGCGCGACGTCTTGGTAAATGCCATCGAAACATCTTCGTCGCACTCAAATGTGCTCTCATTCGATGGTGCCAATGAACAATCTACGGATGAGGTGCAAGCTATAGATCAAACAACAACTCCACCACGCACTTCCGGTCCCGATGTAAATGGCGTTTCATGGATCTCACTGTCTGTAGCATCCACCGCAGGTGACCTGCATGTCCATTCCTCTCGACTGCAAAATATGACGCTTGTGAGAGCTGCTTCTCGTTTCTTTGAAAGTCTACCTCCATTGCAAATATCTTCACCGAAGTTTAGTGATCGGAAGCATTCATACCCTGCATCACTTCTTTCTTCTGCAGCCTCTATAGCATCAAAACAACTGTCGAGAAAGACGCTGCATTCACGAGCCAGCTCAAGTGACTTGACAACCCCTACAACAGCAGAAGATACCTTAGAGAAGACGTCCAGGGCGACAGTAGAGATTGAGGTGCAAATGACAAAGTGGTACACAGTATTTTTGAATGATGCTGTCGGGCCGTCCATGTGCACTATTCGATCTACACACACTGAGAGGTTTGCGTGCTCTGGTGGAAAGAAAGGTGGGCTCGAGAAGAAGCAAGAGTTAGTCAAACTTGAAACCTTGAGAGGGAAGGTAAATAAAGGTGCATTCAGGCTCGCATTTGATTCAAAGAGTGTTCCTCGTCGGAGAAAGACTATTTAGATTATCTGGTTGTCTAGCTTTTGACCATATAGAGAGGAAACTTCGAGCTTGGTCCTTCTCCTCATTAAACAAGTGCTAATAAAAATCATGACAACCCTGCCATGCCTTCAATAAGAAGAAACATCTAACCTGATGAGGTCCAATTGTATCTCCACAACATCATATCACACGATATAAATGGAGAAAGAAAAGCTTTTAGTGGCCCATTATAGTGGGTTACGATAGTATGGAAGGATATAAAACACTGATCATATTCTTTGGTTGTATATCAGTATCAGCAACAATACAGCCTCGCAGGTGACCTGATGAGGTCCAATTTGGGATGGCCGCGAGCAATACTTTAGCACCATATCGTATCCAACGCTGCGAGTGGTGTAATCCACAGCTTTTTAGCGACCCATTATTGTTGGTTACGATAGTACAGAAGGATATATGCCTCTACTCAAGCTCTTTATATGTGTATCGGCCATGCTACAGCCTCGTAGATGACCTGATGAGGTCCAATTTGGGATGGCCGCGAGCAATACTCTAGCACCATATCGTATCCAACGCTGCGCTGCGAGTGGTGTAATCCACAGCTTTTTAGCGGCCCATTATTGTTGGTTACGTTAGTACAGAAGGATATATGCTTCTACTCAAGCTCTTTATATAGTATGTGTATCGGCCATGCTACAGCCTCGTAGGTGACCTGATGAGGTCCAATTTGGGATGGCCACGAGCAATACTCTAGCACCATCTGCGAGTGGTGTAATCCACAGCTTTTTAGCGGCCCATTATTGTTGGTTACGTTAGTACAGAAGGATATATGCCTCTACTCAAGCTCTTTATATAGTATGTGTATCGGCCATGCTACAGCCTCGTAGGTGACCTGATGAGGTCCAATATGAGATGGCCGCGAGCAATACTCTAGCACCATATCGTATCCAACGCTGCGCTGCGAGTGGTGTAATCCACAGCTTTTTAGCGGCCCATTATTGTTGGTTACGTTAGTACAGAAGGATATATGCCTCTACTCAAGCTCTTTATATAGTATGTGTATCGGCCATGCTACAGCCTCGTAGGTGACCTGATGAGGTCCAATTTGGGATGGCCACGAGCAATACTCTAGCACCATATCGTATCCAACGCTGCGCTGCGAGTGGTGTAATCCACAGCTTTTTAGCGGCCCATTATTGTTGGTTACGTTAGTACAGAAGGATATATACCTCTACGCAAGCTCTTTATATAGTATGTGTATCGGCCATGCTACAGCCTCGTAGGTGACCTGATGAGGTCCAATTTGGGATGGCAACGTGCAATACTCTAGCACCATCTGCGAGTGGTGTAATCCACAGCTTTTTAGCGGCCCATTATTGTTGGTTACGATAGTACAGAAGGATATATACCTCTACTCAAGCTCTTTATATGTGTATCGGCCATGCTACAGCCTCGTAGGTGACCTGATGAGGTCCAATTTGGGATGGCCACGAGCAATACTTTAGCACCATCTGCGAGTGGTGTAATCCACAGCTTTTTAGCGGCCCATTATTGTTGGTTACGTTAGTACAGAAGGATATATGCCTCTACTCAAGCTCTTTATATGTGTATCGGCCATGCTACAGCCTCGTAGATGACCTGATGAGGTCCAATTTGGGATGGCCACGAGCAATACTCTAGCACCATCTGCGAGTGGTGTAATCCACAGCTTTTTAGCGGCCCATTATTGTTGGTTACGTTAGTACAGAAGGATATATGCCTCTACTCAAGCTCTTTATATAGTATGTGTATCGGCCATGCTACAGCCTCGTAGGTGACCTGATGAGGTCCAATATGAGATGGCCACGAGCAATACTCTAGCACCATATCGTATCCAACGCTGCGCTGCGAGTGGTGTAATCCACAGCTTTTTAGCGGCCCATTATTGTTGGTTACGTTAGTACAGAAGGATATATGCCTCTACTCAAGCTCTTTATATAGTATGTGTATCGGCCATGCTACAGCCTCGTAGGTGACCTGATGAGGTCCAATATGAGATGGCCACGAGCAATACTCTAGCACCATCTGCGAGTGGTGTAATCCACAGCTTTTTAGCGGCCCATTATTGTTGGTTACGTTAGTACAGAAGGATATATACCTCTACTCAAGCTCTTTATATGTGTATCGGCCATGCTACAGCCTCGTAGGTGACCTGATGAGGTCCAATTTGGGATGGCCACGAGCAATACTCTAGCACCATCTGCGAGTGGTGTAATCCACAGCTTTTTAGCGGCCCATTATTGTTGGTTACGTTAGTACAGAAGGATATATGCCTCTACTCAAGCTCTTTATATAGTATGTGTATGGCCATGCTACAGCCTCGTAGGTGACCTGATGAGGTCCAATATGAGATGGCCACGAGCAATACTCTAGCACCATATCGTATCCAACGCTGCGCTGCGAGTGGTGTAATCCACAGCTTTTTAGCGGCCCATTATTGTTGGTTACGTTAGTACAGAAGGATATATGCCTCTACTCAAGCTCTTTATATAGTATGTGTATCGGCCATGCTACAGCCTCGTAGGTGACCTGATGAGGTCCAATATGAGATGGCCACGAGCAATACTCTAGCACCATCTGCGAGTGGTGTAATCCACAGCTTTTTAGCGGCCCATTATTGTTGGTTACGTTAGTACAGAAGGATATATACCTCTACTCAAGCTCTTTATATGTGTATCGGCCATGCTACAGCCTCGTAGGTGACCTGATGAGGTCCAATTTGGGATGGCCACGAGCAATACTCTAGCACCATCTGCGAGTGGTGTAATCCACAGCTTTTTAGCGGCCCATTATTGTTGGTTACGTTAGTACAGAAGGATATATGCCTCTACTCAAGCTCTTTATATGTGTATCGGCCATGCTACAGCCTCGTAGGTGACCTGATGAGGTCCAATATGAGATGGCCGCGAGCAATACTCTAGCACCATATCGTATCCAACGCTGCGCTGCGAGTGGTGTAATCCACAGCTTTTTAGCGGCCCATTATTGTTGGTTACGATAAATAGGCTTGTTGCGATAGTATAGAATGATACATGCCACTACTCATGCTCTTCATATTTTATATTTGATTTATCCATGCTACAAACTCGTATGAGACCTAAGTCAAGTGCCATATCATATATTCCGTTTTGAATGAAGCTACGAAACAGCTTGTAGTGTTTTTATATACTTTGGAAGATTTGGAGTAGGTCATACTTGCAGACTGCGAAGAGTATTCCAGCTTGCATTGATCTTGTCAACCAGAAGATTCCGATTGTTGCCGAGCGGTTTTGTTGCGACCCAAATGCGAACTGCTAACCATTCCACTTGCTCTTGTTGAGTTGAGTTGACAGCTGAAAGAAGAAGCGAACGATAGTGTCAGAACAAAAACGACATCGTTGTCACGACGGTGCTCAAGAGAGAGCCCAGCGCGGCTGCCGGTGCCATAAAATTAGAAGCAAAATCAAAGATTCCATTGAATATATTTTAACTTGAAACATATAATCGATAACTATTGAACAAGAACTAACATGCGCAAATTGATTTCAACCGTCGTTGTTATTCTTGCGCTTACAGAGGTGCACGGTCGAACTACAGGATGGTTCTACTCGTAAGAAGTTTGACTTCGGATCGCTCTATACGCCATACGTTTATCCTGTCGTAACTAATCTTGTCTGTGCATTTGTTCATTATTTGTGCAGCGTTCGCGGTGGAACAGGTTTGTTGCCAAATATGATGTACCCTGATGCACTCACATCCGTTGTCCATGGTTGTGCTGAGCTTGATAAGGAAACAGATTATAAGCAAGTTCAACACACTAAATTGTCTGGTACTACAAAGAAGGTAGTTAAAACTGCATCATCTGTATCCCATGAACGAGTCGATAATGAATTGTTTGAGAAGCTAAATGACAAGATCTTTCATCACCAACAAGATCACGATGATAAAAGCGATCATGATGAAGAAAAACCAACGGTTGCGAAAATATCTTATGGAGCACGTGAGTTTTTATTGGAGGACGACATGTATGAGTAGTAGTAGTAGAAAGCTGGACGAAGATGAAGATCGGACGCATAGTAGCGAATGTTGGAAACTCGCTCTCAGCATTGCTGCGCAAGACGTGACAACTCAAAGTCTACCTGTCACTAAGATGTATTAATTGATTGTATTAGGAATTTCGATATAATGTTATGAGCTATTGTGCTTGTATCTGCAACTAGCGAAGTGAGTGATGAACCTTATTTATCCCAGTCCCAGCGAAGCTCACATGGACTCCAATTAGGTATACTTTTTTTATGCTGCTGCCGTCTCTATGTTGATACATCTGTATCCAAGTTGGAACCTTGACCTCTAAACATCTTGTCCAAATTTGCTTGTTCCTCCTCTTCTCTCTTCTTCTTGAAGTCAATGTGATGATTGTCGCCGACGTCCCCAAAGAGATATTCCTTAATTCGAAGCAGGCCAGCTCCGAATGCCAGGCTGAAGAAGAAAAGTGCGAGCGTCTCTAAGCGCAAAAGAGTGCTATCTGTATGTTGCATAGTTGGTGATCTTAGTTCTGTAGTTTGTTTATTGTGTGATTTGCTGGTGGAAATGTTGAGGCTCGGATTGGTCTTGAAAAATGAAAAATGAGATGAGAACACTGGTAGTTTGAGTACCGATCTGTTGATGTTGATTGACGCTCGCTATCTCGTCCTTGGATTATTGCACTTTCATGCAACTTGCAGATGGCAGAGGAGAGCTCAAAATAAACACTGCATGCAGTCTATTGAGTGACGGCTACGACTGCTCGTGACATTGATAAGAATTCAAGGCCGAACGTCAACTGCATAATAAAATAACTCACCTGCATAAGCACGTGTCTTCTTGGTGTCTGTAGCTCTTCGTCGAATCACGCTATGGCCGCAACTTCGCCGCCGCCGCCGCCGCCACAGATATGGCCGAAAGAATGTGCACAAATCTACTCACCAGTGCGTGTGATTGGGAGAGGAGGATTTGCCGAAGTATGGATGGCAAATCGAAAAGGATCTAACAGCAGCAGCAGTGACAGCGATGGTGATACCCACGTTGCAGTAAAAGTGGTGGGAAAAGATGTCTACTCACGAAGAGAAGTAGCGATATTGTCCGAATTGTCTCAAACACCTCACCCCAATATCGTGCGCCTCCTGAATGACTTCAAAGGCGAAGAAGATGGTGGCCACCACATTGTTGTCATGTCTCTCCATCGTGGCCCAACACTAAAACACATAATTGAAAAGGGAGGGGCATTGGGGTTGAAGATAGCACAAACAGTGTCAAGGCAACTGACAGATGCAGTTGCCTATCTGCATGGACATGCCGTGATCCATCGAGACATACAGCCAGCAAATCTAATTATTTCGGGCGCCAAGCTTGATGATGAGTTGTGGTGGAGCGATAAGTTTGATATTGACGGGAAGGTGCTAGCGCATACGAAGAAATGTCACTTGACTCTTATTGATTTTGGGTTTGCAAGAGGTAAGTGATTGTTTTGTATGATCAATAAGAACGATAATTGCGGTATCTACATGATTGCAGCCAAAACTAACTTTTTTCAATTGTTGCATGTAGCACTTGCACCGGAAGATATCACAGAAAGTAAGAAGTTGAACGAGGAGGCAACTGCTGTTACTGTTGGCTTAGCTGAAGAGTCTGAAACTTCTCGAGGTAGAACTAGCAGAGTCACCGACGACTCTGTTTCAAGGCGCAAACTCAGGGGTCTAACTCCCCTCGGGACAAGGAGCTATGCAGCTCCGGAGATATTGACAGGGATCAGAAAAGTATCGCAATCTATCAGCTCCTCTTTTCATCGTCGACAAACAAGAAGAAAAAGTGAGAGCGAATGCATTAGTGACTATGGCATGGTAGCCGATGCCTACTCTGTTGGCACGACCATCTCACATATGATTACTGGCATACCTCCAAACATTGACGCTGATGAGTTCCTTGCATCAAAGAACCACCCACTGAAAAAATTGGCTCGCAAGATGAAGAAATGCTTCAGTGACAAGGACACCAAAAGGGCAAAACAGTATAGGCTCAGATCTGATCTTCCTCTTGATGTAAACGAAGTAATTAGATTGCTAACACATTTCGATGAAAGACGGCGATGTACTGTGAGGTATGCCAGGAGCATTCCTTGGATAAAGGGTGACGAAGAAGATGTGGACAATGGAGAGAGCATAGATACGCTGAATTCGTTCATGAACACTGGAGCACCTATGGTCTATTTACGTTGTACCGAGGACGTTTGATTCATTTTGTGTAGTAATCTATAATATGTTGCTGTGTATTTTCCGTGACCTGAGTGTTAACAGGAGAAGGAACACAATTACAAGCATTGATGTAAAACTTAAACAGTCTCAACTAACTTTACCAATGTTCTCAAGCAGTAGTCGACATGACACCCCAACAGTACATCAATAGCGCTGGAAACAATATCAGTTGCAGCATAAACGTGAATGGATTAACTAGACCCGTCATGTGAAAGGCTTTAGCCCACGTGATGGCTATGCGTGTAATCACATGCTCCACAAACCATGCATGCGCCTGAGCTAGCCCCATGCAATGAAGGAAGAAGCTCATTTGATCGTATTGTACATCCACGGCAGTAACTTCCTTGTTGTCATTATAATAGCAAAAGACAAGCACGTAAAAGTCAAAGCCAGGCAGTATCCATGAGGATCTCTCGTTATGTTCCTCCAATATAAAGTAGGCCAACTTCCTCTCAGGTTCATGGGTATATGCATGTGTCTGATAGATTCTCTTTGATATTCCTAAACATTGAGTGTACACTCTTTCTGCCATGTAGACATCCTCCCACGTTTGCATCACTCCTTGTCCATTCATGTTAAATCGAACAGTATTCGGAAGTTTCAGCTCGAGAGCAGCCACAATCGACCTAATGAAGTTCTCAAGACCGGCTTGAGCAACTAAATACTTGCGTGCATCAGTCTTGTCATGCTTTTGCAGTATTATTTTGGGTGAAGTAGTCTTGGCAGTGAATAGGCCTACTGGACTCTTCGCGTAGGGTTGAAGACTTTTGATTTCTTTGGCCGATAGTTCTGGCGCAGATCCAGTCTGCGATCGCTTTCGTAGTGCTTGGGTTTCGGTACACATGGTGATACTAAGAAGATGACTTGTTCCTACAGTTTTACGCTGAGATAATTATTTTCAATTTCCCTACCGGAGGTTTTGTCTGCCATGGTGAGGAAGAAGAGGTGAAGGTGATGTTGAAGAAGCTGCTGTCAAGTGCGTGGTGATTGGTGATGCCACGTTGCTCGCGAGAAGTTAGCGACCACTGGTTCTCTCTGTGAGGAACGAGCTTCTCAAAAAGATACCCCTCTTCTTTGTCCTTGCTCATAAGTAAGTACATAAGTGACATACGCATGGTCTCTCTCTAGAGCAATGCTACAACACAAAGTATATAACAACCTCCTTCAAGACTATATTATTACCCTATTATACACGGCAAAAAATTGCAGCAAAGCACTTCACAACTTGCTCTGCGCTGGCTTCCAGACTTCGTTCGTACGAGATACGCACTTTTTCTAGGCAATGGGCAACGATGCAAACGTTCCATACTGTGCATTCTCTCTCGGAAGCCAACTCGCATTGTGAAGTCATCTTTCACCATCCGGTTGAGGGTTCATTGGAATCAAGACAGGAAAGAAAGATACACAGTCAGACCAAAATGACCTAAACATTGTCTCTGTACTCGTCACTAGATGATGGGGATGGGCATTCTTTGAAAACAACTTTTTTTGCCGTTGTGCCAAGAGGAGTGTCTTCATTTGCACACTCATCATTCTTTTCCTCGGCTGCAATGTAGTCAGGTGCAGACAAATCCCCATTCGCAGCGTCGCCGTCCTCTACAAAAGAATCGTCATCCACGAGTCTATTAGTTGGTCTAATGGAGGGCATATCTGCAAAGGAAAATGGTGATCTAGACGACACTGCCGATGATTTTACTGCTGTCATTGGATCAGGAGTGAAAAAGATCATCTTCACTGTCTGCAGACGACCAAGCTCTGGTTTTGCTCGTCGCAATCGAATATAAGTTGGTCGTGCAAAGACAAATGCATTAAAGAATCCCTGCAGCGGAGTGAAAATAACAATGACCAATACCGCCCAGAATGACTTGAACCCAGCAATCCAATCTGCCAAGTGAAAAGCTGTCGGCCCGCTCCAACAGGCAATGAAGGCTGTGACATACAAAGTAGATTGAACAGCAACCATGCGTTCCCTACTCGCTTCTTTCTTCTTTTGAGCCAGTCCTGCCTCCATCGTGTTGCTGCTCCGGATGACCTTCTCGTGCACCTCCGGATGACCTTCTCTTGCGTGTGCACCTTGTACAATACCAAATTGCTGCGTTTGTCACTACTACAATCACGATGTACGCTTGCACCCACATTTGAGCAAAGATCTCATACATTAGTCCCATTGTTCGAGGAGGCCAACGTTCACATACTGGAGCACCAGGGCCAGATTCGCATCCTGGAGGATAGCTGGCAATGAAACAAAATCCAAACGCTGGATTGAACAGCTCGATCACGACACCAGCAATGGCAAAGCCGACAAACACCACAAAAATCAGTATATGAGCAATCGGTTCGTACTTTGTAAATGTGTCGTTCTTTACTCCGCGGCAGATGGACAGCCAAAAGTAAATGCTTGATAATGAATTGTAGGCACCCGTGGCATGTGCTGTTTCGATGAAGAAACCTTGTAGGCGACATGTGGCCAGATTTCCCATTGCGCCAGGAACGCCCATGCTTCCGGGCTGGCCTTCGGCTGGGGTTAGAAGGAAGGTAAACGCCTTGACGAGTGAGTAAAACAAGTCATATATTGACATTGCAAGTAGGATTCTATGATGAGGCTTTCGAAGTTTTGTTCTGCGCCCGTGGACAAGCATAGAGTAGATGATCAGGCCGGAGCCAAGTACAGACAGATTTCCTGTGAAGAGCGGAACCGTCGCTAGCTGCCAGGTCGGTGGTCCGCTCAAGATGTTGCTGTGATGTGGCTGTAAGTATTGTACGATTTTTTGCGCTGATGCATTGCTGCATGCAGACTGCAGACAGCTATATAGCAAACGCGGTCCCGTTTTCGTGCTATGATAGTCGCTGCGTGACAGAAATGTGTCATATCCGGTTCTGATGATGCAGGCGTCAACAGGTGCTCAAGCATGGAAGGAAGCTCGCGAGTGAGAAGATGTCGAATCCTGAGAGGAACGGTGCTACAGTATCAATGTTGACTGATAGGCACACTGGGCCTTCTCGTGTATACAACACTAAAATTAATCCAATTTAACAAAGTCTTCCGTAATCATCAGTATAGCTCTTCCTGGCTTTTCCTATAATTTGATATGCTTGGGATCTAACTTTGATTGGAAGAAGAGTACAAAGTATTTATGCATCTGTGTGTTGACTGCATGCACCACAAATCCCCCAAAATACAAGTTTTGTTTATTAGGTAGCCCAGGTACTGTAGGAATAGGTAGAATTTATACTACAGAGAAGACCTCAAGGAGACATGTATCTGAACCTCTCCACAAACGTTGCAAAGCAAAGGAGAAAATCTCACACCACACAACGATCTAAGGGTGATAATTAGGTTGACGGACGGACCGTTGAGAACGATTTTTAATCAGGGTTCTGTCGTATCGATGCCAGTCGCACTGTCACTAAAATTGTCCCTTCTTTCGATGAATCTGCTCCATCCATTCATTCATGCATTGCACTCTTTCATAAAAATACTTCCTTCTGTTGCATCATGAGTGAAGGCGCTGCTGTTGCTAAGGCTGCTGTTGAGCACTTGCGGACATATGCAGTTTCTCTCCGTAATGATGATGTTTGTCTGATAAGAGCTATCGATGATGAATCAAGCTCGTCAACTCTGCCCAAAATCAAGTATTGGTTTGGGCAGCTTATGAAAGCATTGCAATCTGAAACTAAAGATGATGGGCTCGACTACGACGCAATATCAGAGGTGCTTGCTTCAATACTGCGCATCTTGGATGATACAGATGCGCAACTTTTACAAACTCGAACCAAAGCGATAAAGTCGGTAAAAGCACCTACACATCAGCAGCTTCAGCAAACAAGCCGACGAAAAAGGTTACCCATTAGAGCAACTGACTTGGTCGAAGCAATGCACGAATCACAAGAGATTGGATTCAATAATGTCAGCTATGATTCATCTGATTTATATCTTAGCAGCGCTGAAATATACCATCGTGCCAAGAGGCAGAAGTACAGTTGCGCAGATGTAAATGTATCAGTGAAGGATGTGCTCAATGCCAAAACAACTGATTTCAGCGAGTGTACCGATGATATAGAAACAATATACAGCAATAGAGAACAGAAAGAGACTCCAAAGACTGCCCTGCTTCTTGGTGCAGCTATCCTTCGTAGAGACTTGTATAAATTGCTAGTCCGTGTTGATTCAGTAAACGTTAGAAAATGCATCGCAACAAATTCAAATGGCAAGGATGTACAAGACGTGATTACAAAAATGGTTTCTTCTCTCCTTAGACGCATCAATGCGCACCCCAATGCACCATCAATGCGCCTATCGACTATCATGGCTGTTGATTGCTTGAGAGAGATTGAGTTAAGCGATACTGGATATCAAATGCTTCTCGATCATTTATTGAGCAGTACACAATCGTCGTCAAAAGCAATTTATGTCAAATTTTATGCTGAGATTGTTTCGGAATGCAATGTTTATGCTTCGCCTTCAAGATTACTGCATGCACTCGTGCGTCTCATGAGAGAAACGCTTTACATCAAGAAGACTGGGGAAGCTTGTGAGCAAGATTCGCAAGATTACAAAGCTGAGTCAAAAGCAATGGAAAAGACTCTGCTGCAAGCAATATCGCAGATTATGGTTCGACGCAGCAATATTTTACGTAGCCTGAACATAGAAGCAGGCCGTAATTTGTCCAAGTTGTACAGCTCTTACAAGCTCATGATCCGAAGGATCTCTACTGTGTATGACAAAGTGAGTTGCTGGACCCACCCGGATGTTCGAAACTATTCACAAGAACAAGTTGTAAGCGTTCTTCAAGCAGAAGGTATTTTGTCATTATTCTGTTGGGATGAAACCGATGATGAGCAAAGTGAGACATCAGTGCACTCTCTTCAAGCTCTTGATGGATCACACCCTCTGTTATCACTACGAGCAGCACATGATCGACTAGGGCCATGCCTTGGGTTTGATAAACTCCTATCGCATTCAAGCTCATATGTAATGAAAGCAGAAAGTTTCCTTGAGGGGGTGTTACAAGACAGTAGAGGATCCTGTTCAGCCTTTTCTGGTATTAATAGTGATGTTCTCCAAGGTATATTTTCCTTTCTAGGCTACCGCTCTCTTGCGCGGGCGTCGTCGGCTTGTAGAACGTGGAACCTCGCTTCTCATGATAATGAACTGTGGATTGCTCTTTACTTTCGCAAATACAAAACTGCCATCTACGAGGAAGAACACGCAGAAGGGATAGCTAAAATGAGAAAAAACTGGATGCTTTGACAAATTTACGTCCCTCTGCACCTCGGAAGAACGCAAGGAGCTTGCAAAGACACTTTCAGTTGAGTGTAACTATAACTGGAGATACATTTTCAAGAGAAAATATCAAACTGAGAAGCACGTGTCAAAGACATTCCTCCGATGTGAAGTTATTGGATGTGTTGCACACTTTGGTAAAAAGGTCTGTCAATATGCATAAAAAGATGCATGAAAAGGTGATTGCATCTCGAGCAACAGCAACCAAAGCTCTTGAGAAGCTAGAACTGAATGTGATTTCATTACGTGAAAAGGTTCGCCTTTTGGATGCCGATACAAAAGTGCAACAAGCAACACAAGACCAGCCTGATGTCATGGATGCTTTGTGCATGCATTCCCCGGAAGATGCTTTAGCAAAGGTGTTTTCGTTTTTGGATGTGAAGGACCTGCATGCTCCTGTCTGCAAGATGTGGACAAAAATTCTGACTGAAAGTGAAGTGTTGTGGCGATCTCTTTACTCCAGTCATTTTGGGTTGCAACAACCTCTATCTCCATCTAATACACCTGAGAGTTGGAGCGCTTGCTTCCGCACGACATTCAAGGCAGAGAAAGGAAGATGCAAGATAGCAAGTCACGATTCTTTGGGGTGGGCAACAAAGATATGTCCAGTAGTAGGCTGTTGCACAGTTCTTTACAACCAGTTGGCATATTCAAAAACACATCTTGACACATGAACAGGAATCGTTGAGGAAGCGTATACAGCAAAAGAAGAAGAAGAAAAGAAAACAAGTTTCATCTAGAGCAAGGAAGCTGAAGGTGACTTCTACTTCTTAAAGTGAATTAGCATAACATAAGGATCTAGAGTCAAGCGAAAATACGATCTCTCTCTTTGTCGAGCGCAGCTACTTCAAGAATGCAGCTGCACCGTCATTCAGAGGAGTTAATATCTGCGACATAATCTTCTCTACTCTTGTCAATGCTCTACTTGCTTGCCGTAATTTCAGCTGAAATTACAAAGTCTTCAGCGCCAGAACCGGGAAGCCACTGGCTGATGATGGCCCGACTCTCCTCCTTCAGCTTCACCTCCACATCTTTGAAACCAGCATCAATCAAGAATTTATCAAGGGACTCCACCTCGGGAGCCCCGCTGACTCAGCAAGCTAGGGCCTCGGCCGATTTGAGGTTCTGCGGGATAGCTTTGTTAGGCCGGATTACTACATCTGATATGCCTATCCTTCCGCCTCTCTTCAATATTCTGTATATTTCCCGAAATACCTGGGGTTTGTCTGGCGAGAGGTTGATAACGCAATTGCTAACCACAACGTCGACAGTATTATCAGCCACTGGAAGGTGCTCAATCTCTCCAAGACGAAATTGTACGTTTTTCATTCCACGCTTAGATAAATTCTGACGCGCTTTGTAAATCATGTCAGGCGTCATATCAATGCCAATTACGCTTCCTTCCTCGCCTACTAAATCTGCGGCAAGGAAGCAATCGATTCCTGCTCCGCTGCCAAGATCAACTAATGTCTCTCCTTTTTGTATGTTGGCAAAGTTAATTGGGTTGCCACATCCAAGACCAAGGTTAGTGTCTTTGCCTGCTTTGATGATTTGTTCTTGCGTGTATCCTAACATCTCCGGCTGAACACTCACACAACATCCCTCCTCTCCGTTGACAGTGTTTGCATAGCTTTTTTGTACCAGCTTTAGAATGTCAGCAGCATCAGTTGGGGCTGATCCATCAGGGCAACATGAAGTGGATGATGTGCTGGGAGGGCAGCAAGCCCCCACTGCTGTTGTTGTTGTTGTTGTTGCAGCCGCAGCTGACTTCAACTGAGAACGAATCTTATCTACAGTGACATCAGCAGCTCTCTCAGATGCTCCCATCACCACGCCATTACGATAGATTTGATAAGACGGAACATCATTTAAACCAAGCTCGATGGCCAACTCTTCCAACTCATCTGATTCATCCGTCTTGATGACGATCACGGTCGGCTTGGATGCATCTGATGGACCACAGCATGCACCACTATCATATTCATTCTCTAATTTTTGGATTCCTGCGAGAAGAGATTTGGATCTTGGAACAAACGATGCCACAGCCACGACAAGAAAAATTGGAGATTTCGACACCTCATCGCGGATAGAGGAGATGTCTTCGTCGTCCCTTGCGAAGCGGAGAAAGGCTGGCATAGTGAAACGACTCCGCTGATGATAATATGGAACTGCAAATACTAAACGTTGCGCTATCAGGAATAGAATAGTATGGAGACTTATAACTCTCATCTGCCTTAAGCTTGCTATTGTGGTGTGGTACTAGTGGCGAGACATCAACGCCATGGTTCTTTCCAATCTTTCGTTCGGAGTTTTTGGAGTTGATGTTTTGGAGTAAGTGGCGGGAACAAAAGCAGGCAAGCAACCTCAACTTGATGTTGCACCTATTCATAGTTGCACGGTAACCCGGGAGGGTGTTGTCCAAAGCACTTTCCATTACTTTCTATTTACTTTCACATATTATTTAGCTCTCTATTATAGTGTTCAATGTCACATCATCATCATCCTCTCTGTACAGAATCATCGACATATGAACTCTCTATCTATGCAATCCATTGCATGTCTTCCGATACACTTTGTTCACCACTCTTGTCACCACTTGCAGCAGAAGAAGTAGGAGCAGCAGCAGCAGATGGGAGCTTGACTGCAGGTCTCATGAGCCTTCCAATCGCCATCAGCTGTTGCCAAACTTCCTCTTTACTTCCAGAACAATCAATTTCAACAATTGGGACTTTGATCTTCTTCAGCCAGTCCATTGTTGATTGATGGTGTTTATGGTAGTTTTTGAGACGAGATATCGCGGTATGAATGTTGTCGTCGGCGCGTACAGCCTTTGCTTCGCCCTCATCCTTGCCCTCTTCCTCAGCAAGCTTGGCCTCTCGAGCAGTCAAACCACCTCGTGCCAATATCCTCTCTAACAATACTGTATCCTCACAATCTAAATGAAGTGCCAATTCAGGAGGGCCACAAAGCTCCACAAAATCACGTGCATTTTCCAAACTCCTTGGAAATCCATCCAACAGCACTCTTCTACCAGGGAAACTTCTCATTCGACGTCTCATCAATGCAAGTGACAGTGGCACTCGAGACAAGCTCCCCACGCTCCATGATCTCTTTCACTTCCCGCCCCAATGGTGTATTCGCCTCAACTTCTTCTCTCAACATCTCTCCACACGAAAGATGAATAATACCACACTCTTTCACAAGTCGTTCACACAAAGCTCCCTTGCCACTTCCAGGTCCACCAACCACCAACACAATACGTGCAGGCGACTGTCCCAATATTCTATCCGCAGCATTGAGGAAGCAGTTCAATCGTAATTTTCCATCTCTGGAAACATTAATCTCGTCGAATAGAGTCTCAAGGGTAGACTCATCGGGTCGTTCGCCTACTGATTCTAGGAGTAATTTGATGCGTTTGAGGTTTAGATATGGTCCATCTGAGTCGACTAGATTGTCAGTCTTGGCAAACTGAAAGAACAAGTCTGATAGTGCCGATATCTCACACTCTCCGAAAGCAATTGACCCTGGCTGCTGTTGTGGTGTGGTGCATTCAGTTTGAGTGTGGAAGGGCAGTCTGTCGTGCGAAGGAGAGTTTGCTACGTAGTCCACGGCACGAGGCGATGGTGGTGTGCTGTGAGTGCTGTAATGATACCGTTGAGTTATCTGTTGTGCTGCCGGTAATGCCGTTTGTCTACGCAGCAGAGACGACGAAGAAGCTGGCGTGCAGGCAGCTGGTACAGCCCTAGACGATGCAGTTTGTACTGAAATTTGTCGAAGTGAAGGTGAGCTGGTCGAGGAGAAGGCTGGTGCAAACGAAGATGATGAGAATCGTTGCAATTGGATAGGTAGGCGGGCAATTGAATTCATGATGGCAAATTTAATGTTGTGTTTGTTTGTTGAATTGAGGAGGAGGAGTTTATATGGTCATTGGCAAGTGTGATCAACTTCTACTGGCTGTCTATGGTAGAGTGAATGAAGCGTGAAGCAAGACTATTCAATGCAATGCATGAGGTGTTTTACTCACGATGCGTTGGCGGCGGGTGGCCGAAGCCGGAAGAAGAAAATTCACCTTCTCATTTCAAATTTTTGGCGGAGGCTGTTGGCAGCAAATATTGTAAAATGACATGTCATAAAATGGGACAGGAGATACTCATGCGCGATTCGATTTGTGTTCGTGTTTTTTTGTTGTCGTCTTATCTCATTCAACGCTTTCGGTTCGGCAGCTCGTTGTTTCCGTAGATCTATTCGATACTTATTGATCGGCGGAGAGCTGAGAGAAATTGCCGAGGTTCATTCTGAGTGTGGAGCAGTTTGGAATCGCTTATTTTAGGACAACCGTAAGCAATGGAGGCAGCCCAACAATTAGAAGGAGGAAATCCTGTCAAAATACAAACTTTTGCCGAACCCAACGCAAGAACAGGGGCATCAGGGACAGCAACATCAGGAAATCCACAACTTCTACTACGCAAAAAACAACCTGCCGGTCCTCAACTATGGGCCATCGTCTTCACCATCGGTGGCCTATACTATTTCTGGACCAGAGTCCTCGGACGCTCCATCAATCTCCCCCATCGAGCACATCGAGTTGGCAGTACCAAGGGACACGGTACCACAACCGACGTTCAGACAGCACGGGAACGACGATTGGCTGCTCTTGAAAATGCCAATCGTGCACGTGAAACAATGGTCAAGCAGGCAAAAGATAATGGGACTATCCGAGAACGTACCAATGTCAATTCGGGAAATAATAATTCTACCATAACGCTTGCAGAACGACAGAGGCTCAACCAACTCAAAATGCAAGAACGTCAAAAGCAACAAGAGCTGGAAGAAAAGAAGAAGAAACAACGTCAACTCTACCTCCGTCAAAAGGCACTGAAAGAAAAGGAGGAAGAGGAAAGGAGGAAGGATGAGGAGCTTGGACCTGGGTGGAGAGCGAGAGAAGATCCAAGTGCTGTAACGAATCTGCTTGAACAACAAGCAAGCAGCGGTGGCTATAAGGCTCCAATGTGTTCTAGAAAAAGTGGGTGAGGGTAACTCTCTCTATCTTGTCCTTTTTCACGTGTTGGTTCAGATGGGTTAATCAATACTGAAGCAACAGACGAAAAGGGAAGAGATGGGGAGAGGAAATATTAGGAAGCGGAAAGGATATGGACACTGAGATCAGAATGACGTTATTGAAGACTATCTATCTTCTTTAACTGACATGATTTCGCCGTGTGTCCCATCCTCGGGGGGGATGGAATGATGTGGAAGAGATCAATAGCATGTATCAACATGCACATCTTGTGTCTCTTCTGTTGATAAATTTGTCAATTGGGTAAAGCTGATTGTGTACAAAATATGTCGCGTAGTAGTAAATAATACTTGAGATTACATTTAAATTAGAATCTCTCCTATAGGGGGCGGACAAGTAACTCATGCCTTCTTAACGACATAACGTTTAATATCAGAAAGACTTCTGTCACGATGGAAATTTGGATGGCGAAAGACATTATTGGAGGTTTGGAATTGATACAAGTGCAGCATTCGACGCAGTGACGAAACTTTGCCATGGCGAAAGTAATGTCGGATGAAATTGCCCACATTCTTGGTATCGAGTATTTCGAATGCGTCTCCTTCTGGAGACCAATTCAAAAGGTGTGGATGGGTCTTAGAACCATCGTTGACCATGTTGAAGAGTTGTTCGGGGAAGACAGAGTTAGACATCACTTTTTTGGATGATTCTTCTTCAGCGCCGATATCATGTCCGGTTTTCGTGTCCTTATTGCAACGAATTGGTACAATCTCTTCAATGGAGTTGCTCTCATTTTTCTGTGACTGCGAGAGCACAACGTGTCGTTTAATGTCAGACAGGCTGCTCCCACGATAAAAATGCGGATGACGATATACATTGTTGGCAGTGGAAAATGAATACAAATGAAGCATTCGGCGTAGAGATGAAAGGTTGCTGTGTCGAAAATACTGTCGAATAAAGTTGCCAACATTCTTCGTGTCGAATATCTCGAATGAAGATCCGTCTGGAGGACCAATTCAAAAGGTGATGTGCCCTTTCGCTCGCACCGTTGAGCATGTGGAAGAGCTGCTCAGGAAAGCCAGCATTAAGTAGCTGTTTTCTGTCCATGCTGTGCATGGGAATTTCTATGTTGCCTCCACCAGCGGGTGACCGTGGCCGTGGTCTGTGAGCAGTTTTCTTTTTGTTGCGACGGATTGGTTGTGACGAGTATTCCTCCACTTGCAGCGGGGGGGCGTCGGTTCTTTGCGAGGCCAGTGAAGACTTCATCGGCCTTTGTGACAGAGGAAGGATTACGGTTGGGCGAGGATCATGATCGGGCCTTTTTTCTTCGCCCTGATACCAATCAAATCCAACAGAATTTAATTGTGCAATGCGGTGTTTAATGATTCCGACAGTTTTCTTCCTTCCTACGCCATATAGCTTGTACCGTCTGCGCTGAGCATCCATCCACTTGATCAGTCTAGGCGGAAGAGACTTTGCGTTGCCTAACTTTTGAAAATCCTTTAGCTGCCGAAACGTTTCTTGCCACGAAGGAGCATAAGAAGCCTCATCCTCCATGGCTGCAGCAGCCAGCTGGTTCCATCATCATTCTTGTTTCTCTCGGCATATTGTTCAGTGATAGTGGCAACAAAGAAGGCTGTGGGCGTGGGCAGGGAAGTAGTGTTATGATACCGCTCAGTTGTTCATGTTCATGTTCACGATCCATGGTTCCATTTTCATTTATGTGCCAGAGGTGTGTCGGTATTTGCCACTACTCAGATGTCACTAAACCACTCTTTTGCGGCCAATCCATTCATTGGCCTCATCGAAGAACAAATAGGTAGATAGAACGATGGGGAGAAGAAGACGGAACCACAGCGATGATGACGATGATGCCCTAGAAAGGGAATGGTTAAAGAAGCGTCAAAAGTCTACCGCAAAAGAAGATGGCAATCGCGATGATGATGGCAGGTCAAAAGATGAGACATCTAACCAGACCGACAAAGGAGCCGCACATCATAACAGTGAAACAGCAGCATCGCCAGCACCAGCCACAAAGAAAGATGACACAAACAGCGATGCAGATAAGATTGAGCGGCTACGCTTGAAGAAGCAATTGAAGAAGCAGCGACAAAAAGAGAAGAAGGCAGAGGCAGCAAAGCAAGCTGATGAAGCTAGGCAAAAGAAAGAAAAGGAAAAGTTGCAATTACAAAAGATGAAGAAGGAACAGGCAACAAAAAAGAATGAAAAGAAGAAATTTAGTGATACCAAACAAACTAATGAGTTTAAGAGTTTGAGAAAGGGCGTCAAGTATCTGGACTTGAAGGTAGGCAATGGTCCTGTGGTACAACATCGAAAGAAAATACGCGTTGAATATACACTAAGAGCGAAGAATCATACCACGGGGAAGATCATTGATGCGTCAAAGAACTTTGGATTTCGTTTGGGAAAGGGTGAAGTGATTGAGGGGTATGATATTGGACTAGAGGGCATGAGAGTTGGTGGCATTAGACGGCTAATTGTTCCAAAGCAAGCTGGTTACCACAACGATGATATTGGTGCTGGAAGGGGTGCCGATTTGTACTTTGAGATTGAACTTCTCTATGTTGCTCCTTAGAATCATAAGCAGGCGACATAGAGGGAGTAATAGTGATGTTAAGAAAGCACTTTTGTTGATGCAGATATGTAGCTAAGATTGAGATAAGACATAACACGTAGATGTTAGGACTTGTCTCAGGTTCGTAAGCATGCAAACAAAAGCCGAAGCGAAGAAGGAATGTTGCGGTGGCCAAGAGAGAATACCATGCAACCCTAAAATCTCCACCTGAATCCAACTCTACAACTACAACTGCAAGGACCACGCCTAAGGAGAGAAGGATTGCACAAGCCACTCGTCAAGCGGAACTTGACCCCAACTCCTCTGGTCAGCGAGTTGTTGAATTGGAGGATAAGCTGGCAGCCTTGGAACTGCGTCTACAGGAGCAGGAGGAGGTTTCTGAACAGAGGGAGATTGCTTTGAGAGCTGTGTGCCAAGCGGAAAAAGAGGACTTAATTTTGAGACTCAAGCAAACTGGAATGAGTAGGATGAGCTTGTGTAATGACAAGTATCATGAAGATAAGCCATGGCTTGCGCCTCATCTCTATGGCAGCAACATGGCAGAGCACAAAGCAATTGGAGATGGTTTGTTTGCTGGGAAGATTGTTAAACATTTGCTGGACCGAGACAATGTATATTTTGAGGGAACAGCTCCCAGGCTTTGTCGTCGATAATTGGAACGTGAGTGTCAGCGGTGAGGGGACAATCACACCATTCGAGCGGTACTCTATTTGCTGCATGATTGCAAGGCGAGACTTTCCACAAGAGACAATTGCTGGGATGTATGGTACTCATCAAAGCACCATCTCAAGGATCTTTACCACTTGGATGCCTATACTTGCAAAGGCGACGAAGGATATGTCTGAGCTAGACATGGAGATGAACCATACTTTTATTTGATGTGGAATTTTGTGAGCAGCATACTCTACCTATGCTGATACCATAGCTGAGGCTGAGCGGAAGGATCCGACCAACAGTGGACGGCCCCTTCCCATTTTCGTTTACACAGTCCTTACTTGGACCACCGTCTCACCAAAATGACAACCATAGGCAAGAATTGGAATATTGGAAAGAAAGTGATGACTTTACTAGTGGAGCCTCCACCACGCTCCATTCCACGCAGAGCACCTAATGTCAAGGGTTTACTGTTGAATCAAACCTGAATTGTGGGCTCTGTCCGCCAGGGCCAAAAAGGGAGGGTATTGGGTGGGGGCAAAAAGACTAGCTGCAGAGCTGAGCTCGGAAGTGCAGCGGCTAGGCACGAGGCAACCTGACGAATAAGAGAGGAGGAGTCGCTGCAGAGCTTGGCTCGGAAGTGGCAGCGGCTGTTCATGAAGCAACCTGAAGAAGGTTGTGAGTATTAGAGACTAGCTGCGGAGCTGAGCTCGGAAGTGCAGCGGGCTAGGCACGAGGCAACCTGACAGAATAGAGGAGGAGTCGCTGCAGGAGCTTGGCTCGGAAGTGCAGCGCGGCTGGTCATGAAGCAACCTGACGAAGGTTGTGAGTATTAGAGAAGAAGGACAGATGCGGAGCTTAGCTCGGAAGTGCAGCTGCTGTTCATGAAGCAACCTTAGAAAGGTTGGGAGTATTAGAGAAGAAGACAGATGCGGAGCTTGGCTCGGAAGTGCAGCTGATGTTCTGAATCAACCTGAAGAAGGTTGTAGTTTGGGAGTATTAGGAAGAAGGCGGGTACAAAGCTTAGTCTTGGAAGTGCAGCTGCTGTTCATGGAAGCAACTGAAGAAGGTTGAGATTGTAGAAGAAGTGCAGTTCGATGCGGAGCTTAGCTCGGAAGTGCAGCTGATAAAGGCTATGCAAGGCGCCAAAAATCCATTCTTCTGGGCCGCGACTTTTTTCCGGCCGATCACAAAAAAGACCCACACCATGGTGCTCCAGGCCTATGCAGCAATAACGGCGACAAATAATCATATGACAAACCCACAACATAGTCACTAGACCCATTTTTTACGCTGAATCGAATGGTGCAGTCGGCGGTCCGCTATCCCCAGAGCCTACAGACGTATTGACAGTGATAGCAGCAGCAGCGATTTTTTCGGAATCTACGGCACATCATAGTTTGGGCATCATGTGGGAGGGGTAATGATCAATATATAACGCTGAAATGATAACCCCATATCCGCATAGGTATAAGGCGTCGACTAGTTGCCAGCGATAGTGACAGAAATGAGTAATATAGCGGCATTGAGTGAAAATAAGGAAGGCATGAAATCTGCCCGAATAGGGAGGGCATCAATCACGGCATATGCCTTCTTATCCATTCCTATCTTCAAATGAGCACATATTACAATACAATACCTTCATATGGCTACCCTAAGCGATCATTCTTGGGCATGGGCGCCCATAAGTCTGCATTAATCTTTTTCCTCGGGTACTCCTTGGCTGCGGGTGGTGTTTATCTTCCGTGAAAGCACAAAGCACATCATGCACATCTTCATAGAAATCTATGTAACAATAAGTGTTGCAACCATACATCTTATATCACTAGTAATCGAGATCCTCGATGATATGTATAGTTGGGAGCCTGTGGGTGCGGCTGTGGCGAAGCTCTCTATCGTATATAATATTTGACCCATGTTTACCGGGACAAACACACTTTGCTGATGAAACCAAGCTGATAATAATGCAATCAACATGGTCGACAAAGCTAAATGGCATGTGATCTGATGATAATGTTGTAATGTTAAATATAAATATTGCTTTGATGATCTTTAGCCATAATATGCTAGTACCTGGAACTTCTGACTTCTGCTCTTCAGCTGCATGACGCAACCTAACACACCAACAAGGGTGCTTCTTTCCCATATTCTTGCCTTCATCTTTCAACGCTCTTATTGATTTTGCAAACACAGTTCATTGCGTATCATCTTTCAACATATTTTGTCACTTCTGTATTGTGGAAGACACTCCAAAAAACGTTTGACCAGCATTTGGATACCAACAGGAGCCAATGTAGCAGGCCATGGATGTGAGATAAGTGCATCTGCGTTCAAGACAATCAACTATTTTTAGAGGATCAACTTTTTGGAGGTGTGGGAGGTTAATCTGTTCTGGTATTGATGATGGGGTTGTGAGACAATTCTCCAATGTAGAGGCCTCAGATGAAACAGGTTCTGAACTCTCCTCTATTATTGATCTCCATGCTTCTGTATCACTTCTGTTCACAGATATTCCCAACCAACAATCACCATATCACGCCCATTTGGTGCTGTGGTTATTATTGGAGTATTATCTGAGGACTATTAGCCCTCCTCATCGGCGGCCGTGTCATGATGTGTCGAAAATGGGCAAAACATACCGCAGCTAACTTGGCGGTGGGTACGTCAAAAAGCATTGATTATTGCGAGCTACTGACATGACCATTCAATGTAATATATGAAAGAGGTCCTGTGACCATTTTGTGGGTTTGGAATATTGTAATTCATTGTTGCATAGACATGTGCCGTGATTGATGCCGTCGCTGTTCGGGCAGATTTCATGCCTTCTTAAATCTCACTAAATGCCGCTATATTACTCATTTCTGTCACTATCGCTGGCGATTATTCGCTGACTCATACCTATGCGGGTATGGGGTTATCATTTCAGCGTTATATATTGATCATTACCCCTCCCACATGATGCCCAAACTATGTTGTCGCGTCGATTGTGGAAAAATCGCTGCTGCTGCTATCACAGTCAATACGTCTGTAGGCGCTGGCGATAGCGGACCGCCGACTGCACCATTCGATTCAGCGCAAAAAATGGGTCTAGTGACCATGTTGTGGGTTTGTTATACAATTGTTTATTGCCGTTATTGCTGCATAGGCTGAAAGCACCATGGTGTGGGTCTTTTTTGTGATCGGTGGCAAAAAAATGGCGGCCCAGAAGAATTGGTCGCATAAGCCTTTATCAAGGGGCGGGATTGCTTCGGTAAGGAAGGGTCCCGCAATTTCGGCACAGGGCAGCTGGAGAGGGCCCTGCGGTGCGGAAGGGTAGGGTCCCAGCGGGATGTTCGAGGTCGACTGGGACGCAGACAAAAAGGATGAGGTGCAGGAGAAACGGATGGTAGTGGTCTGAACGTCGGGGCATGGATGCCTCGAGAGGATTTTCAGGCACCAACTTGTCGGCAAGCTTCATCAAGATGGTGGCGGTCTTGGGTCCATTTACGGAGGCAAGACGCAGCTGATGTTCATGAAGCGAACCTGAAGAAGGTTGTGAGATTATAGAAGAAGTGCAGATGCGATGCGGAGCATAGCTCGGAAGTGCAGCTGATGTTCTGATTTGTTCGGTAGGTTGTTACTTAAGCATGAGTCCGGGGCCCCCAAGTCATGGAACGTCGATTCAATTCGCCGTACGTAATCTTCAGACGATTTAGAGAGGATGGGATTGCTGCTGCTTGTAAGTCTTTCAATACGAACTCATTTTGCATTGACTTGTAAGGTTGGTACTTCGTCCGAGAAGGTTTCGAAAGGGGGTTAGAAGCCCAGCTGATAGTAGGATTGAGAGTAGGAATGCCATTGACGATCAAAATAGGAGGCGTTGGAGCAGTCGGTTCTACTGTCAGAGACTCTGGAGGGGACCGCTTCTTATGCAATGCTGAAAACACACTTGTGACGACCTGCGGTGTTGGTCACAAATTTGGAAGCCATCCTTTCCCTTCCGTGGAAGGTGTGGAGCTAGAGACTTTGTTAGTTGAGGCCAAGACATGGAGAAGTCGCGAGACAGTGCATCAGCGACAGGATTGGAAGGTCCGGAAAGATAATCAAATCGAGGGACGTAACGATGGTAACGTTGGTGGATGCCGAAGAGGCGAAGGAGGTGTGCAGGCACTTTGCCGGAGGTAGTGCTACCTTTGCGCTGCCAGAAGAGGGTGTTTAAGTTGTCCGTCTTGCTGAGGATGGTGCGCTCCCTGACGTCAAAGCTTTGACAAATGGCTTCAAGATGTAACAGCGCTCCCGCGAGCTCGAGATCGGAGTTGGAAATGGTTCCACTTCTATTTGTGGATGTGACTAGCTTCTCCATTATCTCCTTCGGCCATTTTAAGCCTCCACAGCACAGGTTTATTCGAATAACCTGCACGTGGTGAGAGGTGCGTTGCTGGGAACCAGACTCCTCCGGCACCTGTTCCAGAGGCATCATGATGACCTAAGGCTGAGGCAAGGAGTGGTACAAGTTCCGCAATGCAAATAGGACGGTTGGCAATATCCTTTAGGATGAATCTGAAGTCGTCTAAAGCTGCATGAACGCCCTTGTCGAGTGCAACACGATTACCTTTCTTCAAGGAGAGTGCAGATTGCATATGACTGAAGATGTTTCTTGATCCTGGCAGGGCAAGGGACATTGATCGAAGTTCACCGAGAACTTTGTACCACTTTTGGACTGAGCAACGCCGTTGAGT
>JAHBBA010000862.1:0-18230 GCA_018806925.1 Skeletonema costatum | reverse complement strand
GATGGCGAATTGTTGCATGGCAGTGTGGAGGTTCGGTGATTTAGTTGATTTGGTTGTTCTAATGAGTGTTCGTCGAAGTGTTTTTGTTAGTCTCTTATCTCATGCCACTATGTATTCGCCAGATACTAAATAAACCGGTCGCCGGTTTAATTCTCAGATAAATAAATGTTAGTCTCTTCTCTCATGCCACTATTCGCCCAGAAAAAAAACAGAGTCTGGTTTTATTGCGGACGGAGCTTCTGGCCTCCTGCCCCCACGCTTCTCCCAACAACTTTGTTGACGTTGGATGTGATCCTTCTCTGTTGGTTTCGATGATCAGCGTTGCCGGTTAAATTGGCGGAAGCTGATAGTAATCCCTTCTGACCTCTCCCCCCGCTTTGTTGGAGTTGGATGTGATCCTCCTCTGTTGGTTTCGATGATCAGCGTTTCCAATCTTACTTGAATTGCTGCGTGTTTAGCTTGCATTTTGAGCCAGCGGTGTTGGTTTTCTTTCTCCCTTTCTGACATTGCTAAGCCATTGGTGATTGCTTTATCCGTAAGGGTGACATGTACATCTGCTGCACGTTGGTGCTGTTGCTCTTGCTGCGCTGCCGCTGCTTTTGTTTCATGCGTTGAAAAGATGGCATTCGACCGATGTTAATTGTTATTTGTTGCCGTCACTTAATTAATCTAATCTCATCATCACACTCGTTTTATGCGTATCATTATTATCCACTACTCCTCCGATAAAAGATGTGGATTGCCAAATATCTATTGCGGCACATACTCCTCTTGATAGAGATGTGTGAGGATGTGTTGTGTGCATTTGCGATTTCGTCATGCAGGCAATTGTTGTGCCATGCTGTTAAGGGTGGTGGAAGAATGAAGGCGATCGACCGAATCCAAATAATTTGTGGTTTGATGTTGGCTGCATGACAAAATAATTGTATTCTAATGGCACTCCCCCACCCTTCAACTCGGTGGCTATTCATTGTCGTGTCGATACAACGTCGCCGGCGATTTGTAGAGTCGTAATCACATCAACTAGCTTGATACGTTGAAATCGCCGCACATCACTCGCTGCGCCATGGCGATGGGATCAAGATACACGTGCTGATCACTAGTTAACTCCCGGCGGTTGCCTTCTAGGCGCACGGAACATGCCATCACAACATGGTTGTTTTTTGTGTGGCTGCGTTGTGCTCGAAACTCCAAAAAATCCTTGAGAAGCGACGTGGCGCGCAAAATAAAGAGGGGGCAGGGGGCGAGCGCACTAAGTAATATTTAGCAAAAGACTATGGAAGAGAAGAGAGAATGATATAGCATTGCAGAGCAACTTTACAGTCGGATACCCTGTAAGAAAAACAATTTCCAGAGACATAATGGGAGAGGTCCCGAGGGCCCGCAATACAGCACAGAACACTCTCACCACTTGGCATGCTGACAGGCTGTACGGCACCATTTTGATACTATGTGATGATGTGAGCAAACTCCTCCGCATTTCCTTCCCACGACGTCGATATACACAACAACGACCAATACAATAATGCATGCGAAGCTGATACTAGTATCAATGTTGCTTATATGGGCGTCAATGCATACGAATCTTTCATATCTTACAATTGTGTGTATCAAGACACGCATACACTTCGACACAAGGCTAATCAGTTTCATCCACAGATGTGTGAAGTGTTCCGTCTAGCTGCAAGTGCCTCGGTAAATTATGCACGAGCGAATCACGTAATCGTCGTCATAAGAGCATTTAATTGAAGATAGAAAGATTACTGCATAGGATATGCCACCACCAACACAATATCATCACTCTCTTCTTCACCCATCAAATATGCACAAATACACAGCTTTAATCGATTGTTTCAACCGATACCTGCAATCCTAAACAAGTAAAGTACGAAGTATACAATAATATGCTCTTTTATTACTTGAATGCAATAGTCTACGTCAACAAATAAAAGCACATCATTCTTTTCTTCGCTCGCTGTCTACTTTTCTTTTCTCTTCTCTTGTTTCCCCTCTTCTCCTTGATTTATGAGAGAGGGAGAGGAAATAGCTCAGTATCATTTATCATCTTTTATACTCGTTAGTAGATGATAGGGATAGAGGCAGAAAAAAATCTAGTATGTACCAATGCAGCGCTTCAACTCTTAGTCTCAGTTGGATTTGAAGTAGCGTTGCATTGAATCAAGTTGAGGTCTCTTTCGTCAAACGTCTCTTGCCTATTTCCCGGTTGCAGTAGCTAAATGCTCCCTACCCGCTTGATAATGGAAGACCACTTGCTCTAGCTTTCATTCCCTTCGGATTCCTCGCACCATACAATCAAAAATTATTAGGGTTTTATGTCTCCCTAAAACTTACCAGCTAGGTATTGTTATCGTACGGTCTTATTGCCGAAAGGATCACCAGTCGGCCTCTCTCGCATCAATCATGGCAACTACATTATGTCTCTTGAAGCATACCACCAAAATGGCCCCCACACATTCCTCTCTCACGGGCATTAGTTATTATACATCGTTCCTAGCTGTATCGTTTGCGCTTTGCTCCATGGCTTCTGCACACTCCACCTCCCTGATCTTGTTTTGTACATCCTTCGTAGCAGCATAATTTTTGTCCCCCATGCCTACAGCACACCCCTCCTCTGACGGCAATATTTGTGCATCCTTCGCTGCCGCATCGTTTTATCTTTGCCCCATGCTTCTTGCACACTCCTCCACTCTGAACTTGATTTGTGCACCCCTCAATTCTGCATTGTGTCTTTCCTCCGTGCCTAACGCACACTCCACCTCTCTGAACTTGATTTTTGCATCCTTCATAGCTGCATCGTTTGACCTTTGCCCCATGCTTAACACACACTCCTCCTCGCTGAGCTACTTTTGTGCATGCATCTGCAGAGCATTCATATCGGTACTGCTTTCTAGCAACTTTCTTTAGAGCTCGGTCATCATCATCACCATTGTGAATATCTGCGGATGGTTTTCGCTTCCTCGTAGCTGCAGCTGCTTTGCCTCGACTCGCAATATCCATAGATGAGCCATCCCGAGCAACTGTAGTGGAGATCCGAGTTGAAGTTCTTCTGACGGTTCCATTCTTTGATGTAGATGATTTCTTCTTGTTTTTGCCAGCAGCCGCCGCTAGAGCTGCTGCCTCGGCCTTTCTACGCTGGCTCTCTTGATAAATGAGGGCGGCAATGTCCTCCTCATCTTCTGTTGCAGCAGGTTTGGTATTTGCGGATCTCTCCATTGTTTCATAAATTTATAAGAGTCAAACGTACACGTGGTCGACAGAGTTTTCCTTACTCACAGTGCGTGAACTTGCGGAGAACACGGTCCGGCCAACGCGCCTGCACGCGACATTTTCGACAATTCGATTTTGTACGTACGCTACTAGTTAAATCTAACACATGTTACTGAAAAAATAAAGGACCTCAGCTTATAACGTTTTGCAGTCGACTTCTTCATACTATGGAGAGTTAGGGTCCAGAACGTTTTATAAGCTGAGGTCCATATTTGCGATAATAACAGCGTACAAAGTTTCTAGGGATAGATATTCTGGCTCCTTTTTGCAAAAAACAATGTGGCGATAACCGCGGTGCGACTTTAGAGTACTTACTTTCTACGTAGGAATTGTCCAACCGCTTCTTTATGTACAATATTGTTAACTAATGGTCCATAGGTAAGTTGAGATCATATAATGACAAGCGTTATGCACGACAGTTTGTGTGATGTGTTGCATTTGTTTTTATGTGATCCATCCGCATGATGACTCTCTGTATATGTACCCATGCTAACCTCAATTATTGCCCTTCCTTTAGTTGGAGATTGGCGATTTGTTATGATTCCATCGATCTACCGTCATGTCTGAAAGTTATTCGCCTTTAAAGGACTTTGCGAGCCCTCAGGGAGGAGCATCATGTGATACCTCCCCGTTGTCCTTCAACATCACCAACCACATTCATCACAGTGTCGGTGTCGCGTTTGGGCAATCCACTGTCACGTCTCCAGTGACCATGAGTCAACTTCCGCAGCGGGCTGCTTTTGAGAGGAGGTACGGAAGAAAGAGTAGAGAATAATACATGCTTTAGGCCCAATCAAAGATGTATTTCGAACTGTCTCTTTAATATTGACATTTGTGATGCAGACCTCTTATTGGAGAGCAAGTAGCAGTCGCAGTCAATCTCAGTCATCGCAGGACTCTAGAGAGAGCATCGAGCAAGCCAATCAAGAAGCTGTGCTCAAAGCCGTTTACTACCTGGCCTAGACAAAATGTAAATGATCAAACACAGCTGAGGCTTCCCAAAACGCCACCATATTTTCTTCCTCGTAAATCGAAACTGAAGCTGGATACCGAAAGCGACTGTATCGACTATGACAGGTCTCCAAACTGTTTTCAGACAAACGGGAAATCTTTTGGTCTAAAACTCAATTTATTTGCGGCCACGATGACTGCAGAAGCAGAAGGTAGAAATGCAGCAAAAATATCAGACCTCGACGACTTCTTGACAGAGGATGGCCACCTCTGCTGGAACTCTTCTTTCTCCTTGTCCTCTAACGGAAGATCTGGAAGTACTCTGATTGGGCAGGATTTGAGTTGCAGTGGTGTCATCCAGTTCTGATCCAAATGCAGTAGATTCATCATTTGTATTTCTAAATGCCCCATGCCTGTAGCACAGTCCACCTCTTTGAGCTTGATTTGTGAGTTTGACCTTTGCCCCATGTCTAATGCACACTCCTCCTTTGACAGCTCCATTTGTACACCCCTCACTACTGCATCGCTTGACCTTTGCTCCATGCCTTATACACACTCCTCCTTTCTGAGCCCCTTTTGTGCAGCCTTCGCTGCTGCATTGTTTGGTCTTTGCTCCATGCTTAATGCACACTCCTCCTACCTTAGATTGTTTTGTGCATCCTTCAGTGTTGCATCTTTTCTCCCTTGCCCCATGCTTGATGCACACTCCTCCTATCCTAGCTTGATTAGGGCATCCTTCGCTACTGCATCGTTTGACCTTTGCCTTTGCTCCATGTCTCATGCACACTCCACCTTTCTGAACTTGATTTGTGCATCCTTCACTGATGCATCGTTTGACCTTTGCTCCATGCCTTTTGCACACTCCTCCACACTTAACAATATTTGTGCATCCTTCGCTACTGCAATGCTTGGTCTTTGCGCCGTGCTTGATGCATACACCTCCTTTTTTGGTAAAGTTTGTGCATCCTTTAGTGGTGCAAATCTTTCTGTACTTTCCATCCCTCCCAACTTTCTTTGTCTTTGGAGCTCGGTCCTCCTCTTCTGTTGAAGACGGCCTCTTCCTCTTTGACGATTTCTGACTAACCGCGGTCGTCAACGATGCGTTATCTCGATTAAGAGCGTTTATCTTTCGAGTTGAAGTGCTGTGATGGGTTGATGCGGATGATGATGATGTCTTCTTTCTCTTGGCAGCGGCCGCCGCCTCCGCCTTCCTCAGCTGACTCTCCCTGTAGATCAAGGCAGCCACATCATCGTCCCCCTCTCCACTATTATTTGGCTCTCGACTATCATTCGGTGCCATCTTCTTAGCTTGGCTTTGAGACTGCTTCGTCGACATCATGATGTTTACAATGATGTGCGTTTGCCTTGTCATCCCTCCGTGTGTCATCTCTGGACGTTGAGGAGTACCGAAAGCAACTGTAACGACTCTGACCAGGTACTCCAAACATCCAACACAAGGATACCCATCTTAATTTTGGCGGGCAAGGATACGGTAGGATTTTTGCAACGAAAGAATGCTCTTCTTGACCATGACGTTGTTGAAGTAGACCACGGCAGCAACATCAAGAAGAGATAAACAACAACAACAATCATAATTCAGATACGACGACGATAATGAGAGTTGCAATCATCTTTCTTCTGACTGCCGCCTACATTGGCAGCGGTGATGGCGGCGGCTACTTTATTGCAGCGTTTGCGCCGCCCATCATCACTCCACAACAAAAGAAGTTCTCATCACGGCTGCAGCAGCTGCACGCCGAGCAACCAAATAATGCACTCCTCTCTGATCTCAAGGAATTGCAATCAAAGGAAGCATCCTCAGCATTACCAGATTACTTTATCGCCGACTCATTCAACGATGAGACGACAGCGGCTGCAATGGCCGATGAGCTGAAAGGAATCAATAGCGGCGGTAAATTGATGGCGGCAGCAGCAGCAGCAAGCACAGAAGAGAGAACACCACCCCAAAAGAACAAGTTGACGCCAACGCCACCTCCACTGGTATTTGACCCGACTAATCCAAAGGCAATGATTGCTATTGCGAAAGCGTTTATTGCTAATGATTTTGGTATCCAGGAGGCTCAGGTGAGAACATCTATGACATAATATGTCTATCCACATATATATATCTCATGGAAATAATCTTCACGTTCTGTTAACTAACTGTATTTGCACTTCACTTCACTTCCCTCCACCAATAACAAACAGTCTCCAACAGTGCCATCCTACTCCTCCTCACTCCTAAGTGACACAAACTTCATTTGGGTAAGCGGCAACAACATCAACGATGGACGGACCGGAATCCTCAACAAAAACGAGTATTTGACTGCAGGTCATTACTTTGATTTACGTAGTAGCTTTCCTGATTTGGAATATAGGGCACATGATTTTCGTGTGTACATTGATGAGAAGAGGGAGTATTATGGTAGTGATGATGATGGTGTTGGGTGTGATGGTGAAGTCACGGTCAGGTTTACTACGTTGGTTACTGGTACTTTTAATGGTGGTCCATTGCAGCTTAGGTCAAAGGTGATGGAGTCGAATGGGAGAGTGATGAATTGTCCTCCTACGAGTGTTAGTATTACGTTTGCTACTGATGGCAGTGAGAAGGGGAAGATTATCAAATTGGTCACTGATATGGTAAGTATGAATTGCTCATCAATCCTCTGCTCTAATTGCTTCTTTACTTACGCTAACGTTTCTTCTTATTCCAACTTTAACTCATTTAGGTCATGGACAGGCAGATTGGCAACACACACGGCTACTCAGGTATTGCCGGAGCTGCCGTGATAGCGGGGGAGGAACCTAATGATTTTCTAAATCAACCTCCACTTGTTCTACTTGGTCGTTTCTTTACCGCCGAGTTGCCCTCCTTAGATGAGCATTATGGAGAAGAGCATCTGCCTGCATTCCCAGATACCGTCATGATTCAGCTCGCCAAGGATGTGGTAGATACCAACTTTGGACTTGATAATCCAGATTTACTTTCAGGCAAGTTCAGTTATCTTGAACCATCGATGGGTCCTCTCAACAAGAGGAAATATTTGGAGAAATTCTCTGCCTATGGTGTACTTGATGCCGTGAGAGACATGGATTATGGAATCATGCATTATCGAGTTGACCCCTACAATCCATATCGGATTTGGGTAGATCAGCGAGCAAAGGGAACTCGCACTGGAGCGATTGGTAATGCAATCCCCAAGTTTCCCGCTGCTGCTTATGAAGCGGCCCCTGAAGCAATGGTAAGGTCGTCAAATTATTTCGCCTTGATATGTTAGAAGCATGAACTCATGAACTCTTCCATTTCTTTGCACTTTTTGATAGTCCATTTCGTTTGATGACGATGGATATTGTACCCGCATCACTGCAGCCGCGGTACTTGATCCGCTCCTAGGCAACAGTGGTGGGCTAGGCGGCGTGAATGGACTCTTGTATGCTACTGGCACTCCTAAAACTGCCTTGATGACACGTTCTTTGAGTAGTTTCTTCACTCGTGCTACAAAAAGCTTGTTTAGTAAAGCTGGTTTGTCATCTGGAGCAGACTCGTTCAGAACAAGTGACGGGAAAGTTGTCAAGAGGCTGTCACCTTTCGATAGTGATGGTTTGCCATCTATTGTGGCAATCGCTTCTGCCAGGCCACGTCAACCTGCGAAACCGTACTTTGCAGGTGCTGTTCTCGATAAGCCACTTCACCAACCTAAAGCTGTACCATTAGCTCCTACAAAGCAAATCCAAACTGCGAAGATTATCAAGGAGCCCGAAAGCACGGCCTCTCTTGCAAAAGAGAAAGCTCCGATTGACGCAACTCCACCTGTTCCAGTTTCCGAGACATCCTCCGACGACGCAAGTGACATAACTGATGCACAAATTATTGCTTCTTCTACAAATTTGGAGAGCACTTCAATAATGAAAGCACAAGAACTCCGTGACAAAGCTAAGGAGGCACGTGCCGAGGCAGCAGAAGCAATGGAGCGTGCTATTGCTTTGAAAGCACAAACAGAAGAGGAGAAGAAGAAGGTCCTTAAGGCTAAGTTGGAGGAGGAGCAACGCAGACTGCAGGTAATCGAAGAAGCAAAGAAGACGTTGCTCGAGGCAAAAGAGGCGAAGGAGAAGGAACGTATTCAACGTGTAGCGGAGAAAGCGAATATGATGAAGAAGAAGGCTAAGAATGCACCTGTGAAAAAGAAGGGAGATGACGTAGGCCCAAGCGGTGATACAAGCACAGCATTCCCCTTCTTATCGTCGCCATCGTCATCGAAGGGTGGCTTGAAGGGGAAGGAGACTCCATCGAAAATGACATCGTCACCGCCCAAACGCTCGCCTACGCTTAATTTGTTCAACACTTCGGCTGGGCAAAGCAAAGCAGCTTCAGCAAAACCCTTGGCCAAACCTAAGTCTCAAACTCCAAAGCGTTCGCCGACTCTCAATATATTTTCGAGCTCTCCCAAGGTACCTTCCACCAAAACAAAGAAGCCATCACCCACTGCTCCTTCGTCAAGGTCTCCCACGCTTTCAATTATGGGCGTTGGAGGGGCTCCGAAGTCGAATGTTGCCAAAGCTGCATCAAAGAGAAAGTCAGCCGTAAAGAAGCCATTGACACAGAAGAAAGCTGCAGTGTTGAAGCCATCGCCAACAACCCGATCCCGATCACCTACGTTTTCCTTATTGGGCATTGGTGCGTCACCTGACTCCAAAGCAGCGTTGGAGAAGTCTTCCGTAGCAAAGGCACCTGCGACAAAATCACCAAGCATAAGCTTGCTTGGTGTTGGTGGAAAAGCAGCATCTGATGAATCTTCTACAGCAAAGGCACCTGCAAAGAAATCACCTACCCTAAGCTTGTTTGGTGTAGCTGGATCCAACCAATTCCCTTCCTCGGAGAAGCAAAAGCCTCAGAGTCCTACCAGTACTAATGCGTTCAGCCTCTTTGGCGGAGCCAATAAAGGCACATCGAAAGCGGCAACTAAAGCTATCTCGACTGCTCCAAAGAAGCTATCCAAACGCAATCAGATTGTTCCAGAGAATGGAGAAGCGAGACAGGTTACATCGAAATCGAGTTACATGTTTGGTGGCTTCTTTGGAAGCAGTGGCAGTAATAATACGAAGAAAGCGGTAGATTCTAGCGTCAAGAACAAGAAGAAGTTAGTTGCAAAGAAAGCGCCGAAGGGTGTTCCGGTGTTGAAAGGATGGAAAATGAATGCAAACAACGAGATCCAAGGCAAAGTATACTCGAGCACATCGTTCAGGGCCGGTGAAATGATTACTACGTCGCCTGTTAAGGGTCGCTTTCAGAGTGGCAATGTAGTTATTACCAAAAGTGGATCGAAATACTATCTCGAGTAGATTATTGTGTAGATGAGATGAGACTGAAATGATGCGAGAAATTGAAATGATGCGAGCAACAAGAATTTGACTAATGTAATATAAGCGTCTTGATTATTTCAATTGAGTGGGTTGACTCCAGCACATTCCTCTTGCTTTCAAATGAAGTTCCTTCCTAAATCATTGAGCACTGAGGGAGCTTTATTAGAGATGCGTGTGGAAACCAGAAGAGGAGGCTCGGGTGCGTGAGCATCGTATCTTTGCGGATGGAACGATCTGTAGGAAGAGAGAACTGGTAAGTTCTTGCTCTTGTCCCACTCTACAATACATGTGTCTTGACTGCTTTAGTGTGAGGAGGCCGTCTAGAGAATGCAGCGTTAATATATAAACAAGTTTGTATTTGACTTCTAAATCTTAGTTTTGATAAGATGAATGCTTAAGATAAGACATAACATTCATAGAAGAATTGCTCTGCCCGACCCCCACCCTCGACAAGAGAGAAGATATTCATAACGAGTGGGGCATAGCAATGTTATCAACACAACAATATATCTACGTCAACGGGGTACACCCCCCCTCCGATTCATACCGTCCACTCCCCTTCCTAGTCTTCCCCTCCAAACGTGTATGGTGGCAGTTCAAGGAAAGGAAGGACATTCTTCATCACAATATCTGCACCACACTTGACTCGGCTCTCTGCTCTCCCCTCATCATCTCCTTCATGCGCATTGATCTCACTCAGTCTCTTTTTCCACAAAGCAAGCTCGAGTGTGTTAGCATGCTCCTTCAAATGACGGTGATGCTGTGCTTTGTAGTGAATAATATTGAGTAGAACATTATTTGTAATCCACGCACGTATCGCAACGGCCTTTCCCCCCACACCCGCGCCGATCCCACCAGCAGGTGTAGTCGAGAGAATCTGACTGATCACATCAATATTCCAGCGCATACCTTTTTTCCATTCCTCCAGTAGTAAAGCGTCGATAGTTTCATGGAGTATTGCTCCTTCAACCAGATCTACGTGCTTCAGATTTTCACACCCGCGGAATGCATTATCACTAATCATGCCATCCTTCAATGGGATGGTGATTTGCTCCAGAGAGCGGCAGCCAAGGAATGCTCCCCAGTTCAGTCTTTCCAGCTCCTTACCAAATTTGACATTTGTCAGGGCTGTACACTGAATGAATGCACCCAGCTGAACGATCTTGGCGGATAACAGGTTGATGCTTCTCAACGATTCGCAGTAAGAGAATGCATACTCTCCAATAATTTCCAGCTCGCCACATTCAACATCAGCAAGGGCTTCACAATATCGGAATGCAAGCTGCTCAACAACTTCCACGCCCGGCATGATTACTCGCCGCAAGGAAGGGCAATTATTGAATGCGAATTCTTCAACTTTTTTCTCACCGCCATGACAATGGACTTCTTCGATGTTTGGATGTCCTCTAAATGCCAGTGCAGGAATGACCGAGATGGATTTATCTATGCGGACACGAGTGACATCCAGAGGAACAACTCCGCCGGTATAAACGTAATATTCTTCTTCGGCAGCCATCATCATAAAGACTGCGAGGATTAGTCTGCTGTTTATGAGAGTGCAACGGTATCGCTCCACGCTATTACGCAATCCTCAATCCTCCTCGCTGTGGACTGTGGATCTGCGAAAAAGAGCAAATAGACCTTGTTCCATAAGCCCCCCAGAAAAATAATCACCCATCTTGCGCCTCAAAGCATTTTTTACTCTCTCCTCATGATGATGACATCCCCCAATGCAGTTGTAAAGGCCCACAATATTGGCAAGCAACGAGAGAGCCCTAAATGTGCTAGTAGCTAGAGGTAGATGATACTACACGTAGAAAGGCGCATGCACGCCAAGCTGAAAGATGAGCAGCAAGCTCAATGCAGGCATCTGATTCTCTAAGGCCGACCCCATTGCCAGCGAGAGGCTGGCGAATGGGGTCGGCTTTTGATTCGTTCTATTACTACTGTCCAAGACCTCTGCTCTAGCATTGCTTAGTCATCATGTATTGCTCATCGATGGAAGTCGTCTGTGGCTGGCTTGCCTTCATTGTCGTTGTCGAATGAAATCGAGTCGAAAGTGGCGATCGAACCATGGGAACCTGGGGTTGACACTCGTCGAATTTTGCTAGCGAGCGATTCTCCGACTTGTTGGATGGAAAACTTCGAAAACCTCTCCGAAAACCTCAAAGTTTCTCCGAAGAAGTTTTCGCTTTCATTCGATTTCATCGACGTGACACCCTGCTTGGTATACGTTCGCGGAAATCAACATGAAGCAGGGTGTCACGTCGATGAAATCGAATGAAAGTCGGAAACTTCTTCGGAGAAACTTTGAGGTTTTCTTGAAGTTTTCGAATTTTTCCATCCAACAAGTCGGAGAAAGATTCAACAAGAGTGTCAACCCCAGGTTCCCATGATCGAACGATTGAAACAATTCGTAACTTGTGTAAACTAACGTAACAATGACGTAACACTCGTAACAAAATCCGGGGTTTATTAAAGGGCCGTCCCGCAATTTTCAAATACACCTCGACGTTCGCTAGTTTAAAGTTCTTGATTTTTCGGCGCTTCTGGGTCCCTCCCCATTCGCGCAGGCTCTTAGACGCCGTCGGACCGATTCTTAGAGGGGGGTAAGGCGATTCTATCAAGTCAACAGAATGATAGTTGACAGCAGTAATAATGCGCTGATCCTGCTACATTTCCTCCAAGCATAGAGGGCTGATATTGGACAGTTGCTACGAAATAAGTACCCATCATAGAGCCATCTCTACTATCATCCGTGTTGCCATATCACAGTTGAGCATCACTTCATTAGTATTTCATTAATTGATACCGTTATATTGACATGTGAAAAAGGGTCTCTGCCTACTTGCGATATTTAATATCTATTGATGTGATTAAGGTTTGCTATTCCTCCACATCGTATGGATCAGGATGCTTAGTTGTTGAATTGCCATTTCTGTACTTCTCTCTGATCGATTTGGCTGTCTAGCAAATCAAAGTCAACACCTCGTCACAATGTACTCTCTACGAAATTTATTGCCGCGAGTCTCTCGCTTGTCATATGATAAAAGTGTTCCTCTACTCCCGGGGCTCTTACACAAGTACCACGTGCGCTTGTGCCTCACTCGGCAAATCCTCCATGACGACGCATCTCTCTTGCTTCTATCAATAACCCGGTCAGTTGTCACTCTTGCCGCTTCATTAATGCGTGATAGAGCTGTTGCGTTCATGTTATTTGTCGTGTTAGGATTACAATGAAGCCACTCTCACTCAGTATCTCACCGAAAAACGAGGTCTGACGGGCAACGGGCACGCACGCCCTTCAATCGATTCACATGAGTAGACTCCTACCTCCTTGAGCAGACTCCTCCTTCATGAGAATGTTTGTGCTCCCTCACTGCCTACTGCATTCTCTCATTTTTGCCCGTGCTGCTTAATACAGGCTCCTCTCTTTTTGACTGTCTGTTCATGTCACTGTTAACGATTTCACCTTTGTCCCACGGACAGAAGAATTTGCCCCCATGTCTTGCTTCTTTTCTATCTCCTTATGCCCATAGCTGAGACCAAGAGGTCAACTCACTAGGGAGCACTGGGTAAGCGTTAACAGAAGAATTTCGGCACCAAAATGGGGGGGTCGATTGAACAGAGTGGCACACCTTGTAGTCTTCCACATCTTGTACGGCACAACATTTGCCTCACCTCCCGAGGAACGAGATCTCCGTTTATTGAGAACGGAGAGGATCCTGGCCCACCTCTACAGTAGAAGGATCAATTATCATATACACAAATTCGCAGTTCTTCTTAGGCTTCTAAATCAAAGATCTTGAGAAGATGAATTATGCTTAACATAAGACATATCATATCAAAGACAAATCGGTAACACAACAAAAGCTTACCCACTCTCTTCTTCATGCTTCAAACGTGTATGATGGCAATTCGAGGAAAGGAAGGACATTCTTCATCACAATATCTGCACCACACTTGACGCGGCAACTCGCCCTCCCCTTATCATCTCCTTCAGGGACATTGATGTCACTGAGTCTCATTTTCCACAAAGCAAGCTCGAGTGTATTAGCAGCCTCTTTCAAATAGAGGTGTTGCTCTGCTTTGTAGTGTATAATTTTGTGGAGAACCGATCCAATCCACACACGTATCGCCTCGGCCTTTCCCCCCACATCACCATAAACATTACCAGCAGGCGTAGTAGGAAGAATCTGCTTGATTGATGCAATTTCTTCGTTCATATCATCCCTCCATTCCTCCATTTGTAAAGCGGTGATAGTTTTATGTAGTATTGCTTCCTCGACCAGATCAACTTGCTTCAAATTTTTACATCCTTTGAAAATATTATCGTCCGTTATCATGCCATCTTTCAATGGGAGGATGATTCGCTCCAAAGAGCGACAGCCAAGGAATGCCCTGTCTCTGATCGATTCCAGCTCCCTACCAAATTTGACGCTCGTCAGTTCTCTACAACAACCGAATGCCAGCTCCTCGACGGTCTTGATCGGCCCTCGGGGCCCCGGGAAGATGCAGCAAAGCGGAGTCCGGGGAACCGGAGGTGCCTCCATTTCCATATACAGGGTTTGGGCCAAAATGGGCCAACTCCATTCTACAGGAAACCACGTAGGAATTAGTAACGAAGGATTTAGGAGATTTAAATCTTGTCAGACACGTAGAGGCTCTGTAGACCATACCGGCGTAGGTTTTGTAGTGATTCCTACATAGAAAGCGAGAAGTACCTGGCTTAAAGGCACTTTTTATTTGGCTATATCCCTCATTTCGAGAAAGAGATACAGGAAACAGAGCAATTTAGCTGATCCGGTTGCTGGGTTGCGCCAAGGAAAGCTCCTTATTCTGGGAGTTTTTGCTCATACATGTTCCCACTCAAATGTGTTTGGAACCGAAATGCATTTGAGTGCACCTAAATGCCTTCAGGTTTCATCTCTTTTCCTGTTGCCTTTGTTCCCCATTTTGAAAATAAACCAGTTTCAGGTTTTTTCGCCTCTTCTCTCATCTCTCATGTATCATAGTAATTTGGCGGAAGCTGATAGTCCTTCTTGGCTTCCCTCCAAGCTTGGTTGGGGTTGGTTATGATATCGATGATCCTTGCGGTGAGATCCTCTTTGCTGCGGATGAGACCACCTTCCAGAGCCCTGGCGACAGTTGTGTTCTTCAATTCGTCCATCCTCGCCTGGTCGTATTTTTCCCTGGTCTGCTCGGCCTTCTTCTCCAGGTGAGTCACCCACTTCTTCCTCTTCTGAAATGAATCGCACAGCTGATTGTTCTTCTTTCGTTTGCAGTTGTGAATTCTTTCCAGGGACACGTTGCTGCCAATCCAGTATATGGAGCTGTCGGTGGGGTGTTTTACACCCTTCGATCCCAGCGTCTTGCCCCTGCTCGTCGCGACATACATCGTTCCAAGGCACTTGCTGATTTCCCACAACACATCCGATGGATCAATGATCACTCTTTTCCACCTATCCCCCTCGTCGAATCCGGCCTCCAGACCCTGGCAGCGATGTATGGTGATTGCGTATGCAAGTTGAAGCGGCATGAAAGTAACATTGCAGCATCCCTTGTTGCAAACGTGAGTGTAGGGTGGTATGGGTACATGCTGCCCACGTCGCAGGAAGCAAGCAAGGATGAGGTGATGCGACGGATGTTAGTAAATGTAAGTTTGGCAAATAACAAGAAGCAAGTGTCAAAGCAGCGTGTATTTCGCTTACCGTCGGATTGTTCTTGTCCCAGACTTCCACATCGGCTGGAGGCTTGAAGGAGGGAAAGTCGACCACTATGTACCTCGGGAGGCGTTCCTGCTTATTGCCATTTGGGCCCACTGACTTGTCGTACACAATGTCGACCACCTGACCGATTGCGCCGATGAATAGTCCAGAATTTGGGTGGATGTTGGCGGTTTCCAGGCAAACTTGAGCTCCCACGCAGACGTCGAGATCGTACAAGATTTTCTTCCCGTAGAAGTGGCTGGGATACGCCGGCGCATCGCTGGCCATGTTGTTCTCAAATCGGCACCTGAGCCTGGCGATTGGCACCTTCCGCGTCTCCTGCGTCTTTACCAGCATGTCTACGTTCTTTTTGTTCATGTCGTCCCTCTTTGCATAAGCCCATAGCGTTTTGGGGTCGTCTTCGATTTCGTTCATGAACGACTTCGGATAGTAGAAGGTGTGCAGGTTCATCAATCTCTCGGCATCCTCCGTTGTTTGGTCGCCTACCCTCATCCTGTTCATAAGGTTGCTGTCTTCTTCGTCTGACGTCCGGAAGTTCTTTGTTAGCATGAACACTTCCTCGGTCATCATCTCCGCCAGGATGCGATAGCCCTCGTACTCGCAGATTTGTTGGTTCTTGCTCCTTGCCGTGGCGGCTCTTGGTTTGTTGCTGCACGTGAACTTAGTGAAGCCGTCAATCACACCGTTCTTGTCGGTTGGTGGTAGCTGGTAGTCGTCTCCAAAGAGTAGGACAACAGGCGCCCCACCCCACCTCTCCTTGTAGTTGTGGCCGTTGTAGGCGCATTCTCTGACATGCTCTTCGGCTGCAAACGTCACCTGGGAGTTCAGCATGCTCCTCTCGTCAATCATTAACACGAGAAGGTTGCTCAACTTTTTGCGGAGTTCGGCCTTCCTCTTTTCGTCGAGGGACTTCCATGGCACCTGCACGTTAATTGAAAGCAGTGAGTGCAGGGTGCATCCTTTCACGTTGTACGCAGCACTGCCAGATGGCGCCGCAACTAAAACTGAGTTATTGACTTCCGTGAGCTCCCTGATGATTGAAATGATTGTGTTTATGACGAGTGACTTCCCACACCCACCCATCCCTATGATAGTAGCTCGGAGTGGCTTGTACTCCTCATCGTTCGTGAGGAATTTGACGACTGTATCAATTGTTGCCAGGACAATCGCCAGCTGCTCATCGGATAAATCATCAATACTGTAGTTGCGCCCGTCGTACCTGGTGGGTATTGATAACTCGGCGAAGCCATCTGCATTGTCTTTGGAGCATTGTTCTCGAAGTTCAGTGGTGTAGTCTTCTCCTCTGCTTGCAATGTCCCGTACGCCTTTGTAAAATCTTTCCGACCAATCATGCTCAAGCCCAATGTCCACTATCCGGTCATTAGTCAATACAGGCGGAGCTATACCATCTGTAAATTGACTTGCGGCACGCCAGGCCAGGTGCTGGTCGGCGTCGTCTTGGTCAAGCTCGTCGATGTCTACTTCGCCCTGCAAAACCCCCTGTTTCGCTACCACCTCGATCCGCTTCTCCTGTGAATATCTCACCGCCCTCATGTACTCTGTCTGCACGCTTGTTGGCACTGTCCTGTTGTCAAGCATCTTCTTGAATGTTTCAATAGTCTTGTCCTTGTTTCTGGTGTTTAGAGGTTGATTAACGCTCCACGGCTTGTGCAATACTAGCATCCCCCTTGCATAGTCAAAGTCGATTGGATGTCGTGGCCTGCAGTTGAGCCCACGCGCAATTAGGATCCTCTTCATTGGCCTGTCGCTGTCCTTATCTCTGAGGAAGTTCTCTTTGCACCATACCTGATAAAAGAACTGCTCCAGAGAAAGAGCAATGTATACCTCGGGTCGGTTAGCGTAGGTGTACACAAGATCCCTTGGTCTGGGATCTGACGACTTCCTAAGCTTTAGACAGCTTTGCAACGACACGTAGTTGATTACTTCAGAGCACAATGTAAGACTTTGGCGATCTACTTCGTGGACTGCCTCTTGGATACTGATGAGTCTCTTGCTTGTCATCCAATTCAAAGACATCTTCACCAGAGTGGACACTCCGCTGATATCCGCCGAGCTTGCACTATTTGACATTGATGGAAGAAAACATGTATGTTAGTATGTAATCACTCTCAATTCAGTGAATAAAACCGGACTCTGGTTTATTTTCTCACCTCTGTATAATGTTTTGCATTGCTTCCTTCTCCTTCTTCGAGGTGTGGTTTTTCTTACTCGCATAAGCCACAACATACTTGCAAACATTTTCAATCTCGCTGACATCTGGCTTGTTGGGATGAGAGCGGTAAAGGAGCAATTGAATATCGACGTTCCCCCTCCAGCTCTGCAGCATCAGCTGGCTGTGTTGGACGGCCTTGCGGGATTTCGTCCTTCTCATCTGAAAGTGTTCCACTCCTCTTTTGTTCATAACAATGAGCGATGTTTCGATGTGGAGCTTGCCGGCGGTGTCACACTTGCCGTATTCACTTTCCTTGCCATAATCGAACCTGCATTCCCTCGGCTTGCACTTGCCATCGTCCCCAAGGCAGTAATTGTTGCATTGATGCACCATGCATTCCTGGCATAACATTCGCACGTCCTCTTTTCGGTTGTAGCACTCGCTGAATCGATGCTTCAGAGGAGAGATGGAATCTGAGCTTGTGTCCGTCACGTGAGTTTCGTCCACTTCAACGTCAGCCGTCATGTCGAGGACACTTGTTGCGTATGTTTCCATGACCTTTGCCTTCTCATCCTCCGTCTTCGCTTTGTAGAAGTCATTCAGGTACGACTTGTCCTTCCCAATTCCAAGCAAATGCAGATGAATCTGGCCTCGCCCTGGTGCGAATTCGACTCTCGCCCAGTAATGTTCGATTCCCATCGCATTCTTCACAACTGTGTCCAAGAACA